>CAIGRN010018700.1:0-31790 GCA_903798345.1 Fraxinus anomala
GAGGAAAAAGCATAAATCGGTGCATTTTCCAACCCAACTTTCAGTTTTGAGTGTTTGACGCAATAGGTTATATCAGGCTTGGGAATTTATTCTCATCCACCAGTTTTCATTATATTAACAACATGCTCTTCAGTATGCTTTTCGAACAACAATGCTGAAGCAAAACAAAGACAAAATAACTTCTTTACCTAGCAGATACTGATGCTAAACAACAGCTATGGTACTCAACATTTGAAAGATCAAAGTATGTCAAATTTATAAGAACTTACTCTGGAAACATCACACCAGCATCAATCAAAATGTAACGATCATAATTCCCTACAAGCATGCAATTCATCCCAATTTCTCCTAGACCACCAATTGGTAATATGCGTAATGGAGGGCCATGGGACCCTTCATAAAACTGCTCCATCTTGCGTTTAACTGAATCTTCCATGCTCTTTCCAGGTCCTTCTGTTCTTCCAGACCTTCTGCGTGGTACTCTGGAGGCACTGGAGCCCCGTGAACCTGCACGGAGCAATAATCAACCATTTAGTCTACAAATTAATCAACTTACAAAGGTCCAATGGGAAAATATGCGTACCAAGAAACTACTTTGAAAACCAATTACGCTCCGCATAGAAAAAAACTTAATATATCAAATATTTCACGGAAAAAGGTAGGGAAATGTTGGGAAAAAAAAAAGGCAATTAATAACACTCTCAGCAACTACTCAATGCTAAAAAATTTATTAGTTCAACTTACGTTCTTATTAACTAAACAAGAACACCCGAAAGAACAATACTTTCTATGGCTTTTCCACTTATTTTTAATTCCAATTTAATTACTCCCAAAATGTCTGCATATTGTGACAAGAAAATGAGTTAATAAATTCCCTTTTAGCAAGATGAACAGAAAAAATATCAAGAAAACACAAAGCCCATAAAAAAAAGAACTTTATATGGCACTAGACCATATTCGACAGCAAATTAAAAAAAAAATTAATTTTTTTTTACTGAGGGTATTGTATTGCATACTCTTTACGGAGGGCGACGGCGTACAGCAAGAACCGAAGCATCTTCTAGGTTTTGGTTGACACCACAAAATCTTGTGAGTGCATAGTGAAGTCGTACTCAAAGCAGCCATCCTAATGTCTAGATGCAAATAATGTGCATGTATATCTATATCTTCATCTAAAGCTCATAAAATTGAAAATAAAAAAAGGAAGCTGTGGTTTGAAATTTAATCCCAGAAAAATGATTTTGTGCAAAGGTTTAAGAGACGGAAGCAAAGAGCAAGAAGATTGTTTTGTGAAGTGAAAGGGTAAAATATCTTTCTTATCCAACATAAGAGATTATTGTACCAAAGTAACACGCGATATCTTCATTCGAGGTGAAGTGCGAGTTTAGTTTCTTAAAGAGAGTCGTGTGTTTAATGAACTTTGTATCTGTTGATGTGAATCTAGTATATTCTTTTCTTTGTTCTTTAGATCCCTTCTGGAGTATGATAGGGAACTTTATATTGAGGAAGGTAGTAGTACATTGTTTAAAGCTATAGCAAGAAAATCGTGCGACTATATTTTGATTATCTGTAAGTCTGGTTAATAGACTATCAGCAGTAGATTGTAAGTAGCTATTTTCGATGTTATATCACTTTTCACGAGTAAAAAATTGTTAAAACATCTCTTCTCGTATCATATTTTTACACATAAAATAAATATGGGATTTTTGAAGAAGGTAGTAGTACATTGTTTAAAGCTATAACAAAAAATTGTGCGATTATATTTTAATTACATGTAAGGTTGTTGAGCCGACTATCATCAATAGATTGTAAATAGCTATCTTCAATGTTATATTTCACTTCTTATGAATAAGAGATTGTTAAAACGTCTCCTCATATCATATTTTTACACATAAAATAAATATGGGATTCTCGCGTTGATTGGAAGCTAGAAAAGAAAAAATGACAATAAATGAAGAGTACTTAATTATAAGAAAATACAGAAGAGAGAGCAGGAGAAAGAGAGAGAAAAATAATATACTCTATTATTTCTCAAGTAACCTATTTTAGTGATAAATTGTTTTAGAACCTCTGAGCTTTGTTATAGAGATTCTTGTACCTTAGAGATACTTTTGTATATCGCATTGTAGATTTAGTGAAAGACTGATTTGGAGTTCGTCTGTGAATCTAAAAATAATACTGAACAGCATAAATCTCGTGTTTTGCTCATTATTTCCTTTGTTACTTCCAAAATAGCCAACGAAGTCACTATCATGTACACAAAATCAAGAAAGTACAGCAACTTGGATTGATTGAGATGAAAACAGGTGAAATGGCATTGAACATTTACATGTCTAACAAAGGCCTTGAAGCCATTTATGTAAGTTTATATATAGAAGGAAGACAACTGGCATATTTTTTTCACCCAAAAAATAAAAAAGAAAGAATTACGAGTTCAAGATCTTTGTTCTCCATCTGCAGTTGATTGAACTTGAGCTGCATACTGCAAGTTCCAAAGAACATCCTCGAAAGATGGACGAGTCGAGGATTCCTGAGAAACGCATTTGTCCGCTATGGATATGATAATTGATAGAGATTCTTGAGAGCAAGACATGAGTATAGATGGGTCAACTATTCGCCTCTGACCATCAGGAGTACCTAAAGAAACCTGAAAAATGTAGAAATAAAATTTGGATACTTCCAACAAGCTAAATGCAGATTGGATGGACCAGATAGAAAACATAAATTGAGTGTTTGGGTTCGTAAATTGGGGGGAATCAAAGCTGGAAACAATGCAAGGACGACGAAGGAAATGAACTTCACTGGAGCATGTTTGGCTAAGCTAAAAAAAATAAAAAAATAATAAAAAATAATAATAATCTTTATGAAAGCAAGTACTTAACCAAGCATTTTTGGTTAAAAAAAAAGTTACTTAAAAAGTGACTTATAAGCTATACCAAACATGATCTAACAGATTCTCAATGATGATCACTTGCAATGAGAAGCAGAGAAACTTGAAACGAGAATCAAGAACTTTCTACACTTCGTTTTAACCAACTGGTTTCTGTTTTTTCGTTGTTTGTTGATGCAAATACAGGGAATTATTTATTTAACAGTCAGCTTTCTAATGCATTCTACGCAGTATACGTTGTGTGCTATGCGCAAAATCAGTTAAAGTACCATCTCATTAAGCAAAAATGCCTCGTTTCTTGCAGAGAATGAAGGACCGATAAGCGACCGGAGTAATATCAATCCAAAGCTATAAACATCATCCTCAAAGCTCTTTATATGCCTGCAAAGGTATCACCAGAAAGGAAAAGGTTAACAGCTACTTTCGGTGTAATTCTATTAACCAAGTAAACTAATCTACTCTTGTTGCAATGACTCGTTGATCTGAGGGAACTCGGTACCATGCTTTAAGGCCTCCTTCTGCCTAACAGCCAAATAAAAAAAAAAATGATAGTTAGTCGCCTACAAGATTTTAACTTTTTTCTTTCTCAATACTGTCTACTGGCATCTAATCTACCTTACCAATCAAGTGCAGCATTTAAATACATACCTTGTGCTCATCAATCTCTTGGACTACGATTGACAGTCCATAATCACTCAGCTTTCCCATCCAATGCTCATTCAGCAATATATTGTTCGCCTTCAATCGGTTATTGAAGAAACCGGGAATAATTCCAGTGTGAAGAAAATGTACAGCCTTGGCAACACCAATCAGAATTGCCAGTCTGTCGGACCATTTGAGTACCTTCTCGGGATTAGTTTCTGCATAGATAATAGAGCAAGATTCAATCGGGAAACATATAACACCAATATTTGCCTTTATGTTTTTTCAGTTAAAAGATTTGAAATATTTCTACATTTGTAATCACAGATATCTAAAACAAACTTCTTTTATAGCGCTATTCTCACCAGAAAGACGGGCTTGATAATTTCCATTGGGTACATATTCGTATATGAGGTAGACATTGTTTACACCAGATTCATCCTTTCCTTCGTTCTGGATGCAGTGCCCCAAGAGGCAAACTAAATGAGGATGCTGGAGCTTAGCCAACAAATCGAGTCTTAGTTTGAGATTTCGAATTGTAAATCTTTTTGATACAGTTAGGCACCGTATAGCTACTTGAGTCCCGTTTTCCAGTCTTCCTTTGTACATCTGAGAAGGAAACCATGAGATACACAAGTCCAAAGGCCAGTGCGTCTGATATACTAATGATATATTAAATGCTTCTTTCATTTTGAAGGTGCCATTTTTCATTGCCGTAACACGTAGTCCATGATTGGTATGTAGTATTTTACAGCAGTGCAGACTATAATACATAAGATTTTGGCGTCTTTTTGGTCCTTATTAATATCCAGCACTGAACATTCCACCTTGCCAAATAAGCCACTAAATCATAACTATGAAAATAGCAGTAAGAGAAGTTTATACCTTTCCAGTCGAACCTTCACCCATCAAGGTGGACTTATCAAAATTATCTGTGGCAGCCTTTAGCTCGTTTAATGAAAACAGGCGATGAGCAGGTGTATCTTGTGAGCGTAACTTTGCTGCATCAGAGATAAACCCTGATGGAACAAAAGCGGAAGCTTAAATAGGCTCATCAAGTACAACAAAATGCAGATATCAAGAAAGTTTAGTGATAACTTACTAGCGTTTGTTAAAAGCTCGGAAGTGAACCCCGTGACAGAGTTATCTTGCATTGACTTATGCAATAAATGCTGCTCCGATGTCCCTCGAGGACAATATTGTCGACACAAAACAAGAAATCCATAGGCCAAAAGCCCCATAATAACAATAACTCCACTAATGACACCAATTAATACTGCCAAATTTTTCCCTTCAGATTTTTTCTTCTCTTCGTGGGGTTCTGCACAATATGTTTCTGGATGCTGATGACTAAGATCAATCGACAGGCAATTACCTCCATACTTTATACCTCTAGTTTTTATCACAGAGCTCAAACAGGAAGGCAATAGACCTCTCAATTTATTGTTAGAAATATCTACTGATCCAAGCTTAGCACCACAATTCAAGCGCATAGGAAGCAACCCACTCAACATATTTGACGCCAAGTTTAAAGAAATTATATTGGGCAACGAAAAAAGTCCTGCAGGAGGTGTCCCTTTAAGGGCATTGAAAGAAAGGTCAATTTGCTGAAGTTGATTCAGTTGACCATATTGCTGAGGAATTCTCCCAGAAAAGGAGGAGTTGTTTAGCAGAATTGTTTTCAGTCCTTTCGGCATAATTGGAAGTTCAGAGTCAAACTTGTTTTTGCTTAAATCCAGCCATTGTAGGCTCAATAAGGTACTAAGATCCGGTAACATCCCAGAAATTGCATTGTTTGACAAAACAAGAACTGTTAAAGTGGTAATCCTTTGTATCGAATATGGCAATGAGCCACTCAAAAGATTGTTCCTCAAACTTAAACTAGTAAAATTTGAAAACGAATCAAACCAATCAGGAAAGGTTCCATTCAAGAAATTCCCATCCAATTTAAGAATCTGAAGTCGGCCAATTCTTGAAAGTGTTTGAGGAATAGAACCATATAGAAAATTCCAACTCAAATCCATGTATTCAAGTGATTGCAATCTATGAATTTTATCAGGGATTGAACCCCAAATGCCTAATGACACCAAACTAAGGGACTTCAATCCATTTAGCCTAGAAAGTGTAGCTGCAAGAGAATCCATGGAGAAATTTTGTGACAACGTTCCATCCAAAACTCGAAATCCATTAAAATTACTAACCCTTTTTCGCTTATCACCAAAGATTATGATCCCAGTAACCAAATTGTTTTGACAAGTTATGTTCACCTGAGGGGTTGACAAATAACAGAAATCTGTGCTAGTATTGAGCCATAAATCTAACTGTTTTGGGTACTCTAATTGCCTCCTTAGCTGCAAAAGTACTTGGGTTTGGGAGGATTGTAGTTCATAGGTTCCCAAAACCAAGAAACTCAATGAAAAACAGAGAAATGTAAATAATCTTGAGCATTCCATGGACTTATAAGTAAATAACTTCATTAAAAACTGCAAATTCTGAAAAAGCCCAAAAAAAAATGAAAATAAAAATAAAAATTTGTAGTGCAAGGTTGTTCAATAAGCTGATTCAAGATCCATCTCATCAAGAAAATATCATAAAAAATACAGAACTTGGTGAAAATGACATTTCTAACATCCCACAAAAATATGAAAAGAGTTATAGTTTCTTGAAGAGAAGCACACAACTTACATTAAGTATGACACATTCTAAAAACGCCCAAAATTTTTTTTAAAAAAATGGGATACTACAGACGGAAACGTATTGTAGTGCAAGGTTGTTCAAAAAGCTGATTCAAGATCCACTTCATCAAGAAAATATCAAGAAAGGTACAAAGCTGGGTGGAAATGACCCACAAAAAATAAGCTACAGGTTTAAACAAAGATCAAGAGAAGTACAGAACTTAGCGAATATGACGATTGACAGAAGTGAGCTACCCAGAAAGATGGTTCAAGAAAAACATCAACAGAAGCTGGAACAAGAGCTAAGCTGAACAAAATAAGTGAAATGAAGCAATTACAAAGTGGGGAATAAGGTTGTGTTTTGGTAGTAGAATCTTAAAAAATGTGAAATCAGAGCGCTTGAAGAATTTAATATTAGTGGGGTATGTATCTTTTTCTTGAAAATTGAGAGACATTGATACAATAATGGAGTGAGTGGCAAGTGGCATCTTCAGAGGACAAGTTGAAGGTTGATAGTAAATTATTATACTGCATTGCCATGTTTTCTTTCTTTAGCGGTGAGGACTGTTAACTGAAGAGTGAAATACTGAAATGTAAGAGAACCCATGCCAACTGACATTATTAATATGGAAAATGGTGATTATATTCCTATCATATTTTTTTAATAAATAAACATATTTTCATTAAATCAAAATTCTTAATTTTTAATTATTATCGCATTTATGTATTTTTTTTTTCATATTTTTATGTTTAACATTTTATTGATTAGAAAACCTTGTCCTTAAACATGATTTTTGTTCAAAATATCGTTAACGTGATTTAAAATGAGAGTCAAGTATTTAATTGTAATTTTATATTGTTATTTATTTTGCTTATTTAAAAATAAGATGGACAAATTATTATTTTTTATTCTATCTTAAAAAAACTGAAGAGAAATCATAATCAAGATTACTTTATGTTAATTTGAGAATAAGAAAACGATGAAAAAAAAAATTAGATACATGTAATAATATGTAAAAATTAATAAAAAAATTGTGGTGTAAATATTTTAGCCCGTGAAAAATGATCAAATTGGTGTATTACAAAATTGGGCACAAAGAATGTGGCACAAAAAAAATTAGGTATTCGTTTTAAATCTTTGATCTGTGTAGCAAGTTAGTCCTTGATATTTAAAAAGGAATAAGTCGAGTTTAATTTTTTATTATAGTTATAAAATTAGTTTTCTTAATTGGAAAACATCCATAGTGAGGATGACTGGTTTGAATCTCCGTAGCCGATTGATTACACCTAAAACCGAAATGGAACTTAGGGTTTTGTGGTTTAAGAACATCGAATCTCATCTAAACTCTTGTTTGACAACTATTATTTAAGAAAAACAATATTTTGAATAGTAATTTTTAAGAGAATATGTGGTAGAAAGTACGAAAAAAAATTTAAAATCACGTGTAAAATATTTTATTACGTGAATGTATAATTAAAAATGAGTAAATGAGAAAAAAAATTCAAATAATGATTGACGGTAATGTATTCCTGGATCCACAAGGAAGTATGTTAGGAATATTTATTTTTATAAAATTAACTAATTGCTTATGCAATTATAATAAATATTGAAACTAATCAATTATTTGGACAATAATGAAGCCGCCAATAATGGTTAGCTTACTAAAAAGCGAAACTCCTGCACTCCAATTGATTATCCCCAATAAAAGAGTCAGCTCTTTTGAGCCACTATATTTAAAAATTCATTTTTTTTAAAATTTATTTTTAAACATGTATTTTTTTTAATAAAATATTTTGTATATAACTCAAAACTTTTTCTTACTTTCTAACAAAATATTCTCAAAAAATTCAATATTACAAAAGTCATTTTCAACTAAAAATGAGACTCAAATATAAAGCATGTTTGGTACAGTTAAAAATTGGATTAAAATTGAAAATATAGCCGTTATTGGATCCCATTAATCTAATAAAAATCAATAATAAGGACTAGTTTTTCAATTTTAATCTAATTTTAATCTTCACACACACCCATAGACTTAATACCACTAATGATCACTAAAGTTCCAAGTAAAATTTCAAACTGGTCGCTAAAGTATTTTTGTAATACATATAGTCACTAAGAGCAATTTAGGTTTTTAAAATTTAATGTGCTGTATTTTCACCTAAGAATTGGGTTTTATTTTAATGATCTTTAATATCACTTAGTCAACGTCGACGTAAAATTTGAATGGGATGCCATTAAATAATTGACTGAGGCCATGTTTGAGCCACATTATTTTTTTCACTATCATTTTTTTACTCATTTTCAATCATACATTTTTCAATAAAATAATATTTTTCATCACATCAATAATTTTTCCTTCTTTTTCAACCATATATTCTCCATCACATCAATAATAAAAATACATTCTTATAATCAAAATGTACACTAAACAGGGGCTAAATATATAATATTATTTAACTTTAATGATTACTTTTACTTGAACTTTAGTGACGATTTGTAAAATTGACTCCTGCGGGGAAAATAGAAATAATATTCACTTTGGAACTTGACAGGGTTACTTTCAAGGATGAGTCGGCTTGTCGGTTGTGTCCAAAAAAAATGAGGTTCCCTTCTTGCCCCCCTCCTAACAATACTTCAAGTGTGTTTGTCTCTCATTATTGAGAAAAAAATAAAGTAATAAATTGTATTTTTTGAAGAATGTGTTGTTAAAAAGTAAAATAATTTTATTGATTTATGTGTAGAATATTTTATTGGATAAATGTGTGGTAGAAAATGGTAGACAAACAGGGGCTTCATTTGATAAAAATATTTTTTTGTAATAATAGTAGACAAACAGAGGCTTCATTTGATAAAAATATTTTTCAAAAATATTAATATTTTACTTCACAAGAAATTTTGTTAATAACTTGCCATTTTCATCCTTTAAATCAATTCGATAAATCTACTAGATAGTTTTAGGAGGCCCTAATTTAATAATTATAAATCGAATCTATTTAATTTATAATTTTTTTTATTAAAATGGGAATGTTGAAGGTTATAAAATACGGTCCAAAAATTATCTAAATACATCCACAACTAAAATGAGATAGTTATAACGATGAATAAAAGTGAGAAAGGAATTTATGAAGTTTGGTTCCACAATTTTTAAACTTTTGTATCCACATGAGACGTATAGGAAAAACGATAAATGAGAAAAGAAGAATAGCACATATAAGTTATTTCAACTTGATCTCGGCATACAACAAGTTAGTCGAATTGAGAGTTAATAGAGATCAAAATGGACTTTTTTAATAACGATATCGTTGAGACAAATAACAAGTAATTTAAACCAATCGCTATTGTACTTTTCTTAATGTAGCTTTAGCTTTATATAAAACTAGTGATATATCGTGCGTTGCATGATGATTGTTATATTTTTGTAAGTTAATTTGTCAGACGACAGTATAATTTAGAAAATTCAAGCATATAATTATGTAGACTTAGCATGAACAATAATATATATATATATATATATATACACACACACACACACACATTAAGTGGTAAATGATAAAGAAAGTTTATGGTCATAATGGATGCAATATTCATAATTTAATTAAGCTCAAGAGAATAATTACATAACAAAAAAAAAAGGACGTCCAAGGAAAAGCACAATAAGAAACTCAATTTGAAGGAAAGACTATCAAATTCACACTGAGTGGAAAAAATAAAAAATAAAGTTAATGTTGTTGAAACAATCTATTTCCTAGCATCTAATTTTATAAAACAGAAAATAAAAAAGATAATAAGTTACATATTAGATGCCATCGAAACAACAATATGTTTAAATTAAACAGAAAATCATGTGATACAATATGAAATACTTAGTTGATCTCGTCACATCCAAGGAGGTAAGAGAATTGGTAGAAGTAGTTTCAAGTTTTCTTTGGTGTTTTGTCATATCTTCAGCACTATATTCTTCTTTGTTGCAATGTACATGTAAGAATGATACGACATATGAAAGTATCTTGATTGTGACTATTGCTTTTCAAGGTTTCGTAGCAAGCTTTATCGCTAGTACAATCTCATATAGTCCAACAATTAGTTTTCTATGAGATAGGAAACAAAATAAAAAGAGTTTGAACAACTATATAAATGTAAATTATATAATGTGCAACACCATCACCTTTCTCAGCATAGAATTATATCATTCATCATGTGAAAACTTAGTCAAAAAATATATTGGTGAGCTTTGACCATGAAGAAGGTTCTACCAGCAAAAACTTGTGAATCAGTTGCATGAACAGGTCAAACTTGATGAACTCTGTAAAGTCAAATTGAGTCATGATAGAGATTGCCTATCAATGAAGCGATAAAATTACTTTAAAGTGGTAGAAGTTGACAATAGAAATCATAAAAAGAAAAAATTTCACCATAAGAAGAAATATATTACGAAGGATTACATGACAATAACTAATCCTTTCCCCCAAATTCGGCGTCAATGTGTCTTTCATATTCAAAAGTAACTTTAGCAAGTTTTTATGTACAATTTTATGAAAAAAGAATCAGAAAAAAAAATTAAAGCATTCTCAATCCTATATTTTTTTGCAATAGAAGAAAAAAGCAGAGAAATGATGTGAAAGGCTTTTGATACATTGGGGAAGTTCATATGAAATGCAGTCATTATGACAAAATTTAGGCAAGAGGTTTTCAATTAAGATGTCGAGATATCTTTTAATGTTTTTAAGTGACAACTCATTAAGTGAAATGTGATAGTATAGTTCTAATGATATATGTCCAAATTGTACGATACGTTATTGATGCATACAATTAGATAAATATAATTTATATTTTTTTTTGTATCATGAGGTCTAATTTTAGTAAAATCCAAGTAAAAGTATATGAAGTTAAAACTAATGTTTAAGTTTGCCTCAAATATAAGAAACTTACAACACTTCACATGTTCATGTGGATACAAATAATGTGAATTACAATAGAAATATAAGACAAATGACATGTATACATGTTGACAACACATCATCACCAAATAAAAGAAATGATTCACATTTGCAATTGATTAGGTAAAGAATCATATTCACAATTAAAAAAATTCTCTCTTGTATCACTCACATTCGCATTCTAGAAGTATATGCACAGTTGGAACCAAAAAGAAGAAGAAGAAGAAGAAGAAGAAGAAACCATAGATACTAACTAGCAGAACCAAAACGCAACAATAATTCTCTAACGCTTAGAGAAAAGTGATGGGATTAACATACTTAGAGAAGAACGAATGGAATTTCTCTGTCATTGTCTCAGGGTTTCTCAAAAAGGGGGATTTGAAATCGACCAAATGAAAAATACGCAAAAACATCTGCAAATTGTGGGAAAAATAAATAGAAAAAGAGAATAAGAAATGAGAAGTTATGCACAAGATGGACGATTGTGTGAAGAAGGGAGGAAAGAAACATGGGAGGTTGCGCAAGAAAATGAAACGATTAAAAAACACAATAATGTCATCCTTGAGATAAAATAAAAGGGATAAAATTGATATAAAAATATATGACATCAGCATGACGGCCTAATGATGCCTTATGAATAGTGCTACAACTTTTCTCTTTTATATATTGTGTATGGATATGGATAAGGAGTGATAAATTGTCAAGTGAAAGCAATGAACTTGAAGAAAGACAAATAAAAAATCTAGTGGAAATCTTGTAGGCCATGGCGTCAAGGTACTCAACTGAATGATACATTTAGCTTCCCTCTGGTGAATTTTATAAATTAATTTATAAATAGTAAAACTTTTTTTTTATTATTATACATTTCTACGAATCCACAAATATTATCAACTTATTCATCACTTATTTTTATATATTTATAAATAAATGATTTGTATGTGAATTATTCTAAATGTACATTATTGTTTCCATTAAGGATGACGTTTCTCCCTAAATGTCACAATTTGGCTAATGATGTGAAAGAGGATGAGAAAATCAACACGATGATGGTTCCATGTGGAAAGATGTCAAAGTTAATGTAAAAAATAATGTATATGTAGCATGTTTGTTTCCAAATGGTGGCTTAAATGTTAACATGTTAATATTCAATTCTTACTTTTATTATTCTCTGTACTCAATAATTTTAGTTATTCAACTTTTGTCCACATTCATTTTTTCTCTCATATCATTTTTCTTACATTAGTTATCACTTCAACCATCTTGATTATTTTTGAGACGTGCCCAATAATACTAGAACTTTACTATAATAAGATAAATATTTCGAGTGTTATTGAATAAATAATAGGTCTTTATTTATATAAAAGGGAGTTATATTATATTTTGAGTATGTGTATAAAGTGTCTTTGATTCGATTGATGGTGAAATACAAAATGAGATGGTTAGTACGTTATACAATATTTTGTATATTGATCGAGAAATTTATTATTAAAGGTTGTAGAATAAGAAGTTGGCATTCTTTTTTGTTAAGGTTGTAATAGTTTCTACCTACTAATCAGGATGTAGTTTATCTTGTCCACGTTGAGAGGATATTGAGAATAGTGATACTAGTACGCTTGATATATCAGGAAGTGTATTGGACATGACTATTATGTGTAAGATTTTAAATTTAATGCATGATCGTACTAGAAATGATTCAATTCTACATTGATTGCTTTATGAATTACCTTAATCTATTACACATCAATAGTTGCTATTCGTGAACTTTAGGGTCTTATGCCAATAAGTGAGATCTAATTTATTTGGTCAAATACATCGGTACATTAAAAACCAAGTAAACATAGTACTAGATGATTATTTGTGTTCGGATCTGACATCCATTTCAAATGATAAAAGAGTTTGCTTAAGTATTTTCTTTTTCTTTCAATGAGAACTAGACATGCGCCCATATTCCCATGTGCTTTGGGATGCCATTTGATCTGGGTGGTCGGTAACCAACCGAGATCAATCGGCTTCCCAACAACAATAAAGAAACTAGAAGCTACGGTTCAAAAAAAGTTCATTCTTTAGATTGTCGTGAGCCGATAGCATATTTGATGAAGATTTGAGGGACCACATCTAGTTAATAGTAGTCCTTACTCAGGGTGATTTGCGATTGCAGTTGTGAGCTTAGAAATCAGGGTGACCTTGATTGAGTGTATTTGTTCGATTTTTCCTGTAGAGATGCTATACTTAGTAGTTTTATGGCATCCTACAGTCTTAGGATTCATTTTGCTTCAATCATATTAGGAGCTTTATGGGATTTAAGATGTGATATGTTGGCAAGATGAACGTCGTACTAGATTTAATGGAAGTTTGAGTTTTGAACCCTACTTCACGTACAGTTTCACAGGTCCCTTATAGGGCATTCATATAGGTAGGGTCCGCACATAAATTTTTTTAAATACAAGGTGGGGCCCACATTGTGAGTGCCCCTGGTGAGCCCCTATGAATTATTCCCATATACGGGAGGAATAATTCTTGAGTTATAAGTCGAATATGAACTTGATACTTGATTCGAGAATAAGGCAAAAAGAACCCAAAAAATAAGACACTTTTTTATATGAATTGGTGCTTAAAGAAATCACACAAGGTAATAGTCGAGGTTAAGATGAAGCTAATAGTTGTAATCAAACAAATTAGTGGAAGTTTACATAAGAATTCACATTTAAACAAAATCTTTCCACGGGATTTGTTCCTTTATCGTTCTTACTTTTTAAAGTTTGTACCTTTCCTCAAAATCAATTTAAATATTATTGTGGAAGCTTGCTCCAAGGATTGTCAAAACAGTATTTTCCGAGTTCAGTTTCACATTATATTTCTTTATTAAACAATCAATCCAAATGGCTCCAACCACAACCAATATATTCACCTCGGTTGCTCTTCAATCTCACACACAAATGATAAGATAACGGTGATGATTTGTAGCCACAAAGACATGAGAAAAACAAAGGAATGAACACAAGATAGAGACCAAAAATTAAAGGAAGAAGACACCGATTTTTGGAACTCAAGGCAACCGGTTTTTCTCTCTCAAAATGAAGTCACGTTTTTCTCATTTCACAATACAAATCATACACAAAACGACTAAGGTAAAGATACTACATATATAGACTATATTAGGCTTTAGTTGGACCAATAAAAAGGTTAAATGAGCTCAGATTCAAAGCTATCCAAGAGGTAATATATATGAGTCATGAGTAATATTAACTGATTAAGTTACTTACAACGGCCCACGTTGTTTTTGGATTGAGCCTTTGGATTTGGTTGTTGGTAACAATTTAATCCAACATTTACACCATCGTCTGAGATTCATTGGGTATCAAAACACAATAAATCTCCATATTGATACCCAATCAACATGCAAGCAATCAAGACATAATATTAATGCTTGCATAATCAAAGTAACCAATAAAATTGGAATCACAGACCTTATCTCGTGTTTCGGACCCGAAACACACACATACCTATTCCATATCAATCAAACGACCAATACATATGCAACAAATGTATAAATGACCCTAGAAAAGATATCACCATACTTATCCTATCCCATTCCACGTCACATCTCGAGAACACATATATCATTTCATCGTCCACCACACCAATCACACGACTCATGTCTAATTGGTAGACATCTATAGATCCCAAATCCTTAGGATATTCCTCTATCACGACATCACTTCTCCCAATCTAAATAGATAATGGGTCTCCACCTAATATAAGTGATAGAAGTGCCTATCTCACACTCTATCTGATCTGGGTCTCTTCACAGATAAAGAATTTTAACATTTAATCACCTCTCCACTCATGATCCAAATGTCACACTCCACATCCCCGGTACAAACCTCTAATGTACACGTAGGTATCTATACTCCATCTCACCAATAGACATACAACACACTGTTAATGCATCTTAACCCACTATTCATGCAAACAATTACACCAAGAAATTAAATTGCTCTCAAAATTCATACAAATTCACATATCAAACACATTGAAATGTACATATAACCATGCAACATAATTAAGCATTCATGCATATACAAATGCACTAACTAGGTTTACTCTCAATAAACCTCACTAGGTCATAACTCAACCCAATATCAACATTCGCCTCACCTCTCTCATTATCTTTCCTTTTATTATCATTCTTAGGACAACCTATTTTACCATGTCCAAATTTACCGCAATTAATACACATCTTTTCACACTTTCCTTAGACCTACATTTACTATCAAAAGTTTTATGAAAAACCTTTTGTTTTGCCATACTAAAAAAATCATATTTTTTCATTAGAGCAGTACAACTCAAAACGTGTTGTTATTTTTACCAAAAATGCACAAAACATAAAATGCAACCAACAACGATCATAAGCAAAGTACAGACACAATTCATACAAAATGCTCGAGCAAAAAACTTTTCTAAGGTTACATGCAATTCTAATAATGAAAAATAATGGACAACAAATTCACAAAGAATTCAAGGCAAATAATTAACAAGAAATTCTTAGATCTAACAACATGCAATAGTTATCACTTCACGATAACTCAAATCTAACAGTACCCCACACGATGACTTCTATTACGAAAAGTAAATGACTATGCTACACATTAATCTTAACTGCAATAACAAATAGAAAGAACATGATATTGAGCTGACCACGTCTGAAGGTCCATAAATATCAAGAGATACAAATTTCTCACTTTAGGACCACTATTATTGGTCCTAAAGTCTCCAACAATCGCAAGAATCAATCAATCATGATCGAATACTGAACACGTGAAGAACACAATCTTCCAGACTTTACTGTATAACCTGAAACAAAAAACTAACAAGACCAAAATGTCAAGAAAATATTGTCAGAAGAAACCGTCGTCGGAATCCTTCTCACGTACCTCTACGCACGGCCAATAGTTTCTATGCGTAGCCTCCATGTGCCGTCGCCGTCGATCACGCACCAAGCCATCGGGATCTCCTCCAATTGCATGTCACATAGGTGGTCTCTGTTTCACCAATCGGTTACTAGATTGGCTAAAACTTGCACAAACAGATTCGATAAGATTGAAGAAAAACGAGACATGTTCGTTTTTGTTTTCTGCTCGACTTTCTGCCTGTTTTCAAGTTGATTTTTGATCATTTTTTCAAGTAATATCCACCATCTTGAAGCTCTGATACCAATTGTCGCGGAAGCTTGTTCCAGTGGTCATCAAAAATGTGTTTTCCGGGCTCAGTTTCACGTTACCTTTTTTTACCAAACAACATACGACCAATTTATTCACCTCAGTTGCTACTCAATCTCACCCACAAAGGACAAGATAAGGGTGATGGTTTGTAGGTCACAAAGGTACGAGAAAAAAAATAGAAGAAATACGAGATGGAGGCCAAAACACAAAGAAAGCCACCATTTTTTCTCTCCAAGCAAGCTGTCGATTTTTCTCCTTCTAACACACAAATCACACAGAAAATAGCTAGAGCAAAGACATTATATATATAGACTATGTTAGGCTTTAGTTGGACAAATAAAAGAGGTTAAATGAGCCAAGATTCAAATTCATCTAAGAGGTAATATTTATGTGCCATGAGCAACATTATTTGTTTAAATTACTTCCAACGGTTCACATTGTTTTCGAGTTGAGTCTTTGAACTTGGTTGTTGGTATCAATTTAATAGGGGGACGTCATAACCGTCTATACCGTAAAATTGATTTTGCACGGAATGAAAAAGACATATATGATAGAATCGTAACCAGAGATCTTGAGCAATTGATCTTGTAGAACAACTCAAAAGATAAAGAAGTAGGAGGGAATTTTAGTGATAGGTTCTATAGGAACTAGATGATCCCATTTGGTCAAATATTTAGCGACAAACTCTTATGTTCCTTTCGTTACTGTATTTCTAAACAAGTTCCTAGATACTAATAATCCTCAACGTTTTCTTATCCCAGTGGTTCTAAAATTGTATTTGTATTCTNAGCGACAAACTCTTATGTTCCTTTCGTTACTGTATTTCTAAACAAGTTCCTAGATACTAATAATCCTCAACGTTTTCTTATCCCAGTGGTTCTAAAATTGTATTTGTATTCTGTAATGCCTTATCCCTTAAGTATTCATCTTCCAAAACTATATATTATCGTATATAATCTTCAACCATGACATCTTTATATTCAATTCATAATTTCTTCGGATAGGACAACATGATAATAAAATTGTGGCAATAACCTATTCAATGCGTCATTGCACAACTACAGGTTTCTGTTAAACAAAGCCAACATTTATCATCTGGAGCAAACAAACCTCACGATAACACAACCTCATGAAAAGACGATACAAAAGTACCATTTCACGTTTCAATCTTTAAAAAGATGTTGGACCTCAAACATGGTTTAATAAAATCTATAAATAGTATCTCGCCTTCGGCAAGATTAGCCACTAGAAATCTCCAATAACAGTGCAACGCTTTTCCAACTTCGATATGTTCTATTTAAATTCCATACATATTGTTTGGTGATATTCTTGAACAATGATTTTTAGACATTTTCATATGTAGTATTTAAGACAAAAAATTCAGTTCAGTTAACATAATTTATGTAAAAATATCTTCTAATAACTCTTTCGTGCTGTAATTTATTGTTCAACTTATAATGATAAGTATATTTGAAAAATAATACATCCATATAGGTGTATCAAAAAAGTATGGAAACCCTGAAAGCAAAACGAGAAGAAAGAATGGAAGGGTTGAAAGTTTTGCCAGGCGAGTCTGGGCATTCGTCTGCTTTGAAATTTTTTTACCGTTGGGTTTAAAATTCTGGTCCCTTTTTTGGTGCATTTTTGTGAAAAAACTCATCTTTGCATGAACTTTTGAGACTTTTTGTAGTGTATGAATGATAATCTATAAATAGGAGATAGATTTCATTATAAAACACAATCAAATCATCAATTCAAGAGATCATTCTATATAGAAAGAATCTTTATTGAAGTTTATATACATATTCAACCTTCAAGTGTTCTTCAAGTTCTAAGAAGAAAAATAAAAGTGTACAAGTGTTTATTTTTCTTCTATGCTAGATCTTACAAACCATTTGCCTTGAGTCCTTTTAAGCGTCAAAATTAATCCTAAAAGAGACAAATTTAGTTTTAAGGATAACGATTATGCGTTCAAGCCATTTTCGGCGATGGTTTTTTTCTTTGATTTCTCTTCTCCATTCCCTTGTTAGGATGAAATTTTTCCAACATTTTCAATTCTTCATTTTCTTTCTATAAGAGTAATTTTCTATTCTCGAGATGCAACAATAATGAAGTAACAGATTGATTCATATCACACAAAGTAAATGATTATATTTTCCAAACTGCTTCTGATAGTGAAATCTATATTCTATCTGAATGATAATTTTAATCTCATCAATTGCGCCAGCATCTTGTGAACTATATATAGGAAAATGCACCTTATCATGATCTTTAACAGCCTTAATAGTAGAATGTATTTCAATGTTAATATTTCACCAAGTATGGATTGTATGGAATTACCCACCTATTATCCAACAAATGTTTTCAGACATTAAATTTTATTTCATTATATTTTGGGTATCAATTGTTATTGAAAGAAATCTTGGAAGAAATCTTTTTTTTTTTTTTGGGGATAGTAACTTCAATATGAACTTTTTTCCATATATACATTGTAGGGATTCATATAACCATATGTACCATGCATATCATATGTTTTATAAAAGGAGTATATAAATATAGATGTTCAATTTCATTAGGAATTTTGACATATACTATATTTTCATCATTCGTCTATAGCTTGCGAAAAATGCTATTGATCATGTTCTATAGTATTTTTCAAAACGCTATTGTAGGTGGTTTTATTGAAAGTCGCAACTCTATTATAACATATTTTGAATGCTATTAAAAAGTGTTATAAAAAACTTTTAGATATCATTCTATTATCATCATGGTTTTAGTATTTATAGCATTTTTTTCGTGCAATATTTTTTTAATTATTAGCATTTTTTGTTATAATTTTGATTTTAATAACATTCTTTAATCGTCATGGTTATATCTTCAATATCATTATTTTTCTATCATAATTTTAAATATTTATAGCATTTATTGAATATAATGTATCATTTTCAATTGCATTTTTTAATTGTACTGTACACCTATTAAATAGCATTCCCGATTCCTTAATCGTCAAATATAAATATTCAATACATTATTTTTTGCTCCAATAACTATGTCAATAATAAACCCATGTTTGATTCCCATTTTTTGCGTAAAATGTATTACGGAATAGTGATCTTTTAGAAAATGTGTAGTTAAAAAGTAAGAAATTTTTTTTGAAATGCGTGTGCAATTATTTTATGGGGGAATGTGTATTTGAAAATGAGTTTTGAAAAAATGTATTCTCAAAAAAAGGAGGCTCAAATTGGGGCTAAATTTCAAAACATGCGTCAATGCTGTAGTTCAATAGAGAAATCTAATTATACCCCGTCTCACATCAAATACTAATAGTAATATATGCTTGAAAAGGCAATTAACAAAATAAAATTAGAATTAGAATAATCTCATTCTAGTTTTTCAAAAGGAAATTTCTTGAACTTTTGCAACTTGTTTGAAGAAGACATCTGTTAAACCAGTGATGCCTTTAAATTTGAAAATTAATAAGGTGATACTACTTATTAGATACAATAATAATAATAATAATAATAATAATAATAATAATAATAATCATCATCATCATCATCTAACCATTCAATAATATAATAAGCAAATTACACGTAAGATTTTGCAAGTCCAATAAAAGCCCCCTCGCCCTGCTAGGTTCAGCAGAAATCAGGTTTTGCTCTTTCTGTAAGTACAGATAAGATTTCATGATTCTGGAATTCCAGGGTTGAATTAAAAAATTGGTTACTTATAATTATTTGGCTGATGTGTTTCACAACTATGCCATAAAAAGAGAGACTGGCCAACAATAATACATGTAGCACATACAAAATAGTATAAACACAACAAAGGAAGATATAAACCAAGGTATACAGGGAACTTTTGAGTTTTTATGAGCCCATCACAAGTCAGAAAATTTATCGCTCTCTAGCAGAAACAAAGGTAGAAGGATCAATTGATTCATCTGATTCTTGAAAAAATTGTCCTAGAGAAGCCTTCAAGCACTTGGGACCAAGGCATAGCTCAAGTGGTAAGCACGAAGCTTTACCATGTCATTGGCCTGGGCCGAGACTCATTTGGGAGGAAGGGTGAAATTCGAAAAACAGAAAACAAAATCACTCCCACAAAAAACTTCGCATATATTGGCATCCTCAATTTAAGCTTTATGGCTTTGTTTTCGTTTAAGTTGTTGGAGCAAAAAAATTGAAAAAAAAATTAAAAAATAAAAAATGAAATTCTAGACTTACGTTTGAGGGCGAACGTTTCAGCAACTCCCATTGATCTCAATAAGTTAAAGAGTTATCACTAAGCCTTGCACATTTAATCAATCATAATAATCACTATTCTCGAGATGCATTACCACTTATTGAAGGCTTTCCTGAAATAGAAAACTCACCCTTCTTTTCTATAACCTTTATTAACATATGTCAAAATTGAAATTTGGACATACAACACATCATTTACGATAATTTATTGCCTTAATATCTCCCTTAAATACAATCCAATACCATTATCTTAAATATTCAGAAATAACTGAATAATACTATTTTTCATTTCTCAAAGCCAAGACCATTAGATGTCTCCATTACACAAGGCAAGGATTACTGACTAGGGTATGCCATGTATCTAAATCTGAAAAATCAAGTTCTTACAGACTTACCTTCAAATGCAAATGAAACCAGTAAGATGTAAACAGTAATTCGCTTATTCATGATCTTCTCTGAAACAACAAACAAAGTCCAGTTCAATCAAGATTTCATGTCTGCAGATTACTGTTTTTCTTTCTTCTGTAGTGGTGTATATATTTGAATCACAAGTTCAACGATTCCATTGCAATTAAAAATATTACCATTGGAATTTCTTTCTCAAATTCTTCTTCTGAACAGTTTCCTTTGCTTCTAAATCTTTGCAGGAATTCAACAGAACTTATTAACAAGACAATAAGCAAGGCTAGTATGCACTGTAATTTGGGATGCATTATCTTATAAATTCTTTAATCTCAAGGACTAGCAAGATTATTCAAATTCATTGCAAATTCAGTACCATGAACATCATATATCGAAACATCAAAAAGAGTCCGTACATAAAGTTCTCTCTTAAATGAACAACAAGAGGAAGAATGCTGAAAGTACCAAATAGATGACCAAGAAAATAGAGAACCAATTCAAGCATTCTCATTTCTAAACCAATTCAGTCACGTTGATGTTGAATAAGTCTTACAGGGAATTAGGAATATGTTTTTCAGTTTCATTGTTATGCCAATAAAGTAGGGATTTAGTGGGTCAATGAGCTAAGTTTTTTGGGGGATTTTGAAGCTTGTAAGTGGCTATAAATAGCTCATGATTCTACTATTTTTTCATATTCAGTTCATCAATAAGAAATCTTCTTCATCTCTCTGTTTTTCCTGCTCTATTTTTTTCTAAAGATCCCGTGTTGGAAAATTATTCTGAATTTAATTTCGCGCGTCTGGTATCAGAGCCTTAAATATCCCGAGTTTCTTTTGTTGTTCTAGATTGTTTGAAAGCATGTTACAACAATGAATGGGTCAATCCAACCTCAACTATCGAGGTTTAGTGGGAAAATTTTTGATCAATGATGTATCCTGATGAAGGCTTTCTTTGGCTTTCAGGAGCTGTACGAGATTATTGAACATGGATATACAGAACTAGCAGATCAAGCTGCTGTAGCAGCTCTTACTCAAGGTCAGAAGGACAACTTGAGGGAGAATAAGAAGAAGGATAAGAAGGCTTTATTTCTCCTTTACCAATCTGTAGATGAGGTCATCTTCGAGAAAATCTCCAGGGCAACTACAGCTTAAGAGGTATGGGAGATGCTGCAAAATTCCTACGAAGGTGATGAAAAGGTGAAGAGTGTAAGGTTACAAACCTTAAGAGCTGAATTCGAATATCTTTCAATGAAAAATTCTGATATCATCTCTGATTATATTTCATGAGTTCAGTTTGTCGTTAATCAATTGTGGGTTAATGGTGAAAAATGAGATGAATTGCAAGGTCCTTAACAAGTCGTTTTGATTATGTGATTACTGCAATTGAAGAAGGAAGGGGCTTTTCAACCATGACTATTGAAGGGCATCAGAGTTCATTGAATTCTCATGAACATAGAATGAATAACCGAGAAATAAATGTTGTGGAACAAGCTTTTCGAATCAAGGTTAATTTGACTAGCTCAAGCAATTCCGATGGTAGTCCCAATGGTGGAAAAGGACTCAAAAGTACTACATATTGTGAGAAAAGGAATTATGTCCAGCACACTTTTGGAAATAAAAGGTTTGTAGACAAATCCAAAATTCAATTATTTCGTTGCAAGAAATATGACCATTATCGATCAGATTGTAAAGTTAACTTGCCTAAAAAAACTTTTGAGCATGCTCATTATGCTGATGAGGTACACGAGAAAGAAAACTTGTTGTTAGCTTGCAGTAGAAAACCTTGGAGAATGGTATTTGGATACAGGCTGTAGTAATCACATGTGTGGGAAGAAGGAATTATTCTCTCACTTGGATGAAACGGTAAGTTGAGAAGTAAACTTTGAAAACAAAGACAAGGTATCAATTATGGGAAAAGGTAAAATCTAAATATAACTAAAAGATGGTTCATCTGAGCATATTTCTGATGTATTTTATGTTCCTAGCTTGCACCAGAATTTATTGGGTTTAGGACAACTATCTGAAATGAGACTTAAAAAAGCATGATTGATAGAGGAGTTTGCACTATTATAAATCAGAAAAATGAACATTGCTGAAGTTAAGATGACTAAAAATCACATGATTCCTTTATCATTACAAGCTGAAAAAGTATTTTCCTTTAGTGCTGCTGTTTTGGATGCAAATTGACCGTCGCTCTGCGTTTCAGTCATTTGAACTTCAATGGTTTAAGGTTGTTGGCATATAAGAAAATAGTCACAGGGTTACCTTTATTAGAAAACTTTAATCAGTTTTGTGAAGGTTGTGTTCTTGGATAAAACATAGGGACTCCTTTTCAGTAGGCAAGTCACAACGAGCGATGCAACAGCTAGAACTCGTGCACTCGGTTACTTGTGGACCAATAGAGACTTGAATCACATGGAGGTAATCACTATTTTCTTTCTTTCATAGATGATTACAGAAGGAGAACTTAGGTCTATGTTTTGAAACAAAAGATTGAAGTTTTTAATATATTTAAAGGCTTCAAAGGCTATGTGTGGTTGTTCTTTGAAGGTACTGCGTACAGTTAGAGGGACTGAATATAACTCAAATGAAAAATCTAATTTTTTCAAATTTCATGGAATTAAGCATCAACTTACAGCTAGCTATACACTGCAGTAGAACGGGATTTTTGAAAGGAAGAACAAGACAATAGTCGATATGGCATGTAGTATACTGAAAGGGAAAAAATTACCAAAAGTATTCTGGGCAGAGACAGAGACAGAGACAGAGACAGAGGCAGAGGTAGTAGCAGTGGTGGCATGTGCTATTTACATTTAAATAGGTGTCCTATAGTACTCGTGATATGACACCTGAAGAGGCATGAAGCAACCGTAAGCTGGATGTTCAAGTTCTTCGAGTCTTAGGTTGCATTGCATATGCTCATATACCAGCTGAGAAACGAAAAATGTTTGATGGTAAAGGTATAAAGTGCATTTTTATTGGTTATAGTAATACAACTAAAGGTTATGAATTGTTTGATCCAGAAAAATGTGAAGTAATTGTGAGAAGAGATGTAACGTTTTATGTAACTATGGCTTGGGCTTGGACTACCAAAGAGAAGCAATAGGTGAGGATTAATCTGGATGAACCAAATGTTGGTAATATAAAGTTTGATATTCATAATTCCAACACTAGGGATCATTCTACTTCTTTGGCTCATATTGAAGTGCCTCATGGTTTAACTAGAAAGCGCATTATGCCAACTAATTTGGAAGATTATATCATAACAAATAATGATGATATTTTGATGAAGAATTAGTTAATTTGCATTATTTGCATATTGGGATAATGGGATCCTCTCATTTTTGCAGAAGCAGATCAAGATGATAAATTGGTTTGTGCTATGGAAGAATAAATTCATTCAAAAGACAAAAATAATACATGGGAGCTAACGTCTTTCCACAGGGAAAGAAATCAATTGGCGTGAAATGGGTTTACAAAACAAAGTTCAAACCAGATGGTCAAGTCGATCGGTTGAATGCTCAATTAGTTGTGAAAGGGTACAAGAAAAAGACACTATTGACTATTATAAAGTTTTTGCACCTGTAGCTCGACTTGATACTATTGTAGTATGGTGATTGCACTAGCCGCTCAAAAGAAATGACAGATACATCAAATGGATGTGAAATGTGTATTTCTAACTGGTTTTCTCGAAGAAGAGGTCTATGTCGATTAGCCAGATTGTTATGTGCACAAGGTCAAAGGGCTCTGTACGAGTTAAAATGGGCGCCAAGGGCTTGGTACACTCAAATTGACACATATTTCTAAGAAAATGATTTTCTCAAGTGTCCTTACGAACTGACATTGTATATCAAATCTAATTCACATTGAAATAGAATTATTATATGCTTGTATGTGGGTGATTTGATTTTTACAGGAAATGTTCCAAGTATGTTTGGAGAATTTATGGAGGCTATGACTAGCAACTTTGAAATGACTGATATGGGACTTATATCTTATTTTCTTGGACTAGAAGTGATGCACACTAATGGAAGAATGTTTATCTCGCAAAAGAAATATGCATCAGACATTCTTAAGCAATTCAAGATCAAATCATGCAATCCTATCAAAACTCCTGTTCATGAAAGATTTCATTTGGATAAAAATAGCAATGGTGAATTTGTTGACCCAACTTATTTTCAAAGTTTGGTAGGTAGTCTATGTTATTTGACCTCTACTATACCTGATATTACATTTGGAGTTGGTATTGTTAGCTGAATGAAGTGCCGTGCCTCAAACTCAGAGTCAAAGGTCGCACCATTCAATGTTGTTAGCCTGTCATCGCTGCCTCGCTCGAGCGATAAAAACAATGACTTCGTCGCTAGCTCGTTGCTCGAATGACAATCCAGCATCAAACTAGAAACACACTTAGGCAATTTTCCGTCACTTTCCTCCATTTTTTCCGAACTTTGGACCGCAATCTCATTCATCCAGAATTGGTTTTGAGATTTCATAAGTGTAGTTTTTATATTTATTTGAGACTCTAAATCATGATATTCTATTGTCTTTTAAATAAAATTTTACCAAATTTATGTTATATTTTATTATGTAGGTAAAACTTTATATTTAATGAAAAAATAAAAAAAAGAATGCAAAATAGTGGGAAAATGAAAAAATTCATAGTACGAGGACTAAATTGGTATGGCTGCACAAATAAATTTATTTAAAGGATTAACTTGCATTATATGAAAGTTTTTGGGCTTGGAAAGAAGAATGAATTTAATTTGGTATTGAAATTTTATTGGGCCTCAAATTAGACTAGACGTTGGCTGCTGGGAATTAGGGGATATATATACCACATACACACAGGAAAAGGGACTGATTTGAGGACGGCTTGATATATTATATATACATTGGGGCTGCTAGGGCTGAATTAATACAGAGGGGAGTCACCACTACATGAAAAGCTGACGGTTGCTGAAGAACTGGGAGGTTGAATCATATAAATATATACACATGTTGGTGGCTGAAATTTTAGAAGAGAGGGCAGAATTGAGAGAGATTATACACGCACGCAGTGGACGGAAATTGAGAGCACAACTGGGCGGCAGAATTGAGGAGAATTAGAGAGGAAAAAGCAGAATATTCACACGGACAGAGAAGGATTGGCAGCTACGAGAAGTTTCACGTTCCGTCAATTTTGGTGATGTCTTTTCAGTTTTGCGTGTTTAATTTCAACGTTATGAGTGGCTAAATATTTTTATTGTTAGGATTGCTGATGTAACTTAAGGTTTTTATTATATGTTTAATTTCAATATTTTCATCCATTTTAATACTTTTAATTAATTATTGTGTGTTTAATACTTTAATTGTTTGCGCAATAATTAAAATATATATATATATATATATGATCTCCTAAACACGGTTTTTAGTTTATGCTAAACTATGCACCGTGCTTAAGTGGCGTACTACATTAGTGGGTAGTTTGTTTTGCCAACTAATCATGGTACTTAGCATAAATTAAGCACCATATTTAGGAGATCAAATTTGTATATATATGCAGTTTCAATTGGAATTAATCACGTTTCGTCAATTTTTGGTGATATTTTTCCACTTTTTCATATTTAATTTCAACATTTTGAGTGGCTAAATACTTTTCTATTAGGATGGGTGATGTAGCTTAAGGTTTTTATTATATGTTTAATTTCAAGATTTTCATGTCATTTTATTACTTGTTAATTAATTATTGTGTGTTTAATGTTATTATTTGTTTGCACAACAATTAATTGATTCAGAGATAATACTGAGACCGAGAGGTGATGTATAATTCTAGCTCGTACAATAATGAACATAAACATTATAAAAGATTGAGAGATAATTATAAGCTATGCGATCTTTGTTGAATTTCTATAGATATATGCGTTCATATTCGTCACAAAATACTTTTCACTACCAAAAGTAACTAAAATAAGATACGAAATATCCACTTTTTATCAGGATGAATTAGAGAGTTTTCATGAAGCATGGGAAAGGTTTAAGGACTTGATCATGAAGTATCCTAATCACGGTATTTAGAAAAATTTGCAAGTTCAGTACTTCTACACTGGCTCAAACCCATCATGTCGTATATTGGTGGATGCAGTTTCAAATTGATCTATCACATTAAAGTCACCCAATGAAGTTGATGAATTATATGAGACGATAGTAGTCAACAGTACCTTATGGCCTTTCGAAAGAATCACACATGTCTACATAAGGTGGATGCTTTCTCAGAATTGTCAGCACACATGTCAGCCTTAGGGAAAAATGTTATAGATCACTTGACTACGAAAGGTTAAACAAAAGCAGTGAAAACAAAATATTTGGTTTATGGTATATGTGGTGAAGTTCATAATAGTGGGGAGTGCCATTTGTCATCTCAAGAGATGGAGGAAGTTAACTATACACAATATCAATGCCAACAAAACAATGCATTCAATAATACATACAACTCAGGTTGGCGTAATCACCCTAACTTCTCCTGGAGCAACAACCAAAATAATCAGCAGCAACAACAAGAGAAAAATAGTCTCTAGAAGATATTTTAGGTAAATTTATATAGAAGACCGACCAGTATATGGCAAAGATCGAATCAATCTTGCAAAATCATTCAACGGCCATAAAGGGGTTAGAAATTCAAATAGGTCAGTTGGCCCACACTATATCATAAAGACCACAAGGAGCCTTACCCAGCAACACAGAAACTAACCCAAAGGATCAGGTGCAAGCAATTATAACAATAAGTGGGGTACAACTGCCTGAAATCACAGTAAAAAGATCAATAGCAGAGATAAATAAAGTGCCTACTTCAGATGAGGAGCAAGTGGAGGGATCTGAAAAGTCAACTAAGAAAAATTTGAAAGAGAATTCAGACACACCACAGACTAAGGCGGCCATTCCTATCAGAGAGTATGTACCCCTATTCCATTTCATTAGCGACTGCATAAACATAAACTGGATAAACAGTTCTTCAAGTTCATTGAAGTGTTTAAAAAGCTGCAAATCAACATTCCATTTGTGGATGTTCTAACACAAATGCCAGTTATGCAAAATTTATGAAGGAAATTCTCACTAACAAGAGGAAGCTAGAGGACTATGAGACCGTAATGCTAATTGAGAAATGCACGTCTGCAGAATAAATTGCCCCCTAAGCTCAAGGATCCATGGAGTTTTACTATACCTTGTACCATATGAGATAGATATTTTGAACATGTTTTATGCGATCTTGGCGCAAGTATAAATTTAATGCCATTGTCTTTGTACAGGAAACTAGGAATTGGAGAGGCTAAAATAACCATAATATCATTGTAGCAAGTTGACCGCTCCATAAAGTATCTCAGGGAGATTATTGAAGATGTCTTGGTGAAGGTGGACAAGTTCATTTACCCCGCAGATTTTATCGTATTAGATATGGAAGAAAATTGGGATATTCCAATCATTTTAGGCAGACCTTTCCTGGCTACTAGAAGAGCATTGATTGACATACACAAACGAACGTTGACACTACGGGTTGATGATGTGAACGTAAATTTCAACATCTATCAAGCGAAGAAACCTCCAGAAAAAGCTGACACTTGCAATATGATCCAATTAGTTGAAGTAGTTGTAGGTAATAGAGAAAAAAAAAAAGGATTTATTCTAAGACCCTCTAGTGTAGCACATGATTACCAATTATTCAGCAAGGGATACATCTCTTACTGGTAAATACTTAGGAACCAATGAATTAGTTTACTTCCTATTCGCTCATGTAACCTATCCACTTGACAAAAATGAGAGTTATGTGGAAAAACTTTGGAAACCTCCAAACAATGTCAAACCGAAAGAGGTTTTGAAGGCTATACCGGAGTTAAAGCCATCAAATTCTATGTGCCATGCTATAGTGAAAAAGAATGCAAAGTTAAGGATAGAGTTTAAAACATTAGAGACGTGCCATCTGAAAATCCAACGTAGACAGTTTGGTTAAGTCAAGCTAATGTCGTTAAAGAAGCGCTTCTTGAGAGGCAATCCAAACTTTATTTCTTTTTATTTATTTTGTTTTTACATTTTAGGATAGTTTAGTTTATTTTAAGTTTATTTAGGACTCATCATCCATACCCCATTTCCTTTTAGGTTTTCGATATGATGGTTTATTAGATGTTAGAGTTAAGTAACACTTGTTCCAGTTATTTGATCTTAATACTTAATTTTGATTTTTCACGAACATGACGTCGTGAAACATTTAAACCAATTTTGACCTAGGAGCCAACGGAAGTAATAAGAAAGCTAGCCGTTGAATTACACACCATATCAGGGGAGTCTTTTCTCCACTTTCTTCCCCACCCTTTTAGGGAGTCTTTTCTTCACTTTCTTCTCCACCCCTTTATTTGCAAATTTAGGATTTAAGACATTGAGAACAATATCGAGTTTAAGTTTGAGGGTGAAAACATTAGTTTTCATTTTTTTTTTTTGTATTTTTTATGTGTTTTGTGTGCTTGTGTGAGTTAGTTGGTTTGCTGACGATGATGAATGTATTGAATCATAAAATGAACTATGAATGGTGAATAAGTTGCATGCTTAGATTAATTTTTACTTTTTTTTATGTGAAATTTGAAATATATTGAGCACATGAATTAAGTTAATGATTATGTATGTATGAGTTGAATTCATAATTGGATAGGTTGAAATAGTGGACCATAGATGCTAAACTCAAAACTACTAAATTTTACATCCTCGAACCAAATTTAGAATAATTTGGGGGATTTCACTTTTGTGGAAAAATATTGAGATAAGTGAGGATTCCATGTGTGAAAAAAAAATATTGTGTGGATTGTCTAATGTCAATACGATGAAATTGAGTGAAAATCTCAAGTTAGAAGTTGTTTTTCTTAAATTGGTATTTAATGAGGGACATTATACTAATCAAGGCATAAAAAAAATTCTTATTATTTTATTTTAAAATTTCTCTTAGTACTGGTGCCCTATGGTCATCTGACTTGGAAGTCATCGTCCGAAAGCTTGTTACATGGGTTTTTTTTAGAAAACTTAAGGGTGAGAATGCTTCAAACAAAGAAAAAAAAAACAAAATTATTAAAAATTAGAAAAAGCAAGTGTATGAAACAGAAGAAACACCTTATGCCTTTGTTATGTTCTAAATACTTATTTGGAAAAATTGGATTTTTGATAAGTGATTATTAACCTAGTTAATTCCTAAGGATTGAAGTAATCAAATTATGAAGAATCATTGTTTATTGACATATTGACTAGCAAGTAATGAGATTTATCTAAACTAGAGAGGTGACGATAGTATAAAATTCAACCTTAATTCACATACTTGAAAAGAGCGAAAAGAATAAGTTTGGAGTGTGTGAATCTTACGAATAATGAAAGAATATATTTGACCATTGAGAGTCGGAAATTGAAACAACTTATAACTTCATAATGCTATGCTTAATTCTTCACACACACACATCGATTTTACATTGAAAAAATAGATTTTAATTTATGTACTATGATTTTAAAGCTGTGATTAAATTTAATATTATGATTTCAATCCTAAGATAAAAAGCTAGGTTAGGTAGCTAAATCTTTTTGCTTTGTTTGATTGACTGTCTATCAATTAGGTAATTAGTAGTGCATGTTTGTGTGTTTGTTAGGTTTTAATTTTGTTTGAGGACAACCAAAAAATCAAATTTAGGGGTGTGATAAATCTAGTTTTTATACTTATTCGAGACTCTAAATCATAATATTCTATTGTTTTTTTGAATAAAATTCTACCTAATTTATGTTATATTTTATTATGTACATAAAACTTTATATTTAATGAAGAAATGAAGAAAATAATGCAAAATAGCGGAAAAATAAAAAAATTCATAGTACGAGGACTAAATTGGCATTGGCTGCACAAATAAATTTATTTTAAAAAGGATTAACTTGCATTACATGAAAGTTTTTGGGCTTGGAAAGAAGAATGAATTTAATTTGGTATTGAAATTTTATTAGGCCTCAAATTGAACTAGACATTGGCTGCTGGGAATTAGGGGATATATATACCACATACACAGAGGAAAATGGATTGATTTGATGGCGGCTTAATATATTACATATAAATTGGGGCTGTTAGGGCTGAGTTAATATAGAGGGAAGTCACCACTACACGAAAAGCTGGCGGTCGCTGAAGAACTGGGAGGATGAATCATATAAATATATACATATATTGGTGGCTGAAAATTTAGAAGAGGGATGAATTAAGAGCGGTTATACACGCACACAGTGGACGGAAATTGAGAGCACAACTGAGCGGCAGAATTGAGGAGAATTAAAGAGGAAAAGGCAGCATATTCACGCAGACAGAGAAGAATTGGCAGCTACGATACGTTTCACATTTCGTCAATTTTGGCGATGTCTTTTCACTTTTACGTGTTTAATTTCAACGTTATGAGTAACTAAATACTTTTATTATTAGGATTGATTATGTAGTTTAAGGTTTTTATTATATGTTTAATTTCAAGATTTTCATGCCATTTTAATACTTGTTAATTAATTATTGTGTGTTTAATGCTATTATTTGTTTGCCCAATAATTAATTGATTTAGGAATAATATTGAGACCTAGAGGCGATGTATAATTCTAGCTCGTGCAATAATTAACATAGATATTATAAGAGATCGATAGGTAATTATAAGCTTCTCGATCTTTGTTGAATTCATATAGATAAATATGTTCATATGTTTATGAATTTATATAGAAATATAATAAGTTCGGACATATGAATATGATTA
>CAIGRN010018704.1:3388-14650 GCA_903798345.1 Fraxinus anomala
AGAGAAAAATAGTCAAGGATCTTTTTCGTGAGAGAGAGAGAGAGAGAGAGAGAGAGGAGAGGGTGGGTGGGTGGGATTAGGGGGGGGGTAGAGAAAAATAGTCAAGGATCTTTTTCGTGAGGAGAGAGACCTCTTACATCAAAACCAAAGATAGAAATATGTGTACTTTGAAGAGTAAAACAAGCAGTCATACTAAGGCATTGTATAATCATCAGAAAGGTGACGATATCGTTTTCATCATACGCTGCAACTCCCCACCGCCACCATCTCCTCCTCCGTGCAGTGGTGTTTCAGGCCTCCATGCTTCACTCCCGCCGCCACCTCTTCTGCAGTGCAGTAAAGGTTCAGGCTTCAATCTCTAGTATCCTACTACAACATTTAACAAGGCATGAAGTTTAGTTTCCAAAGAGCTTGTGATGGGCAAATCGAGGGAATGTATGTACTTACATACATTAATTAAATGTTCGGTATATTTCCCTTTCTTCCTCTTGCAAGATGATGGAATCATCAACCTATATGAAGTGCATGATTTTTAGTTGCACTGTATTGTGGAAAACCCGAGTTTGCTTTTGTATTCTTCTCTATTTTCATCTCAGGTTTCAATTGCTTGTCTGATTTTTTTTTAAATCGAACCCCACATAGGTTAGTTATTTATTGATACTCAAAAAAAATAAAATGAAAGGGACAGAGGACACGAACTCGGTCAATAAAAGAAACAAAGATGATTTAACCGGTAACATTGAAAATCTCACTTTAATTTCTTGTGCTCTCATATGTTCCTCGTAGAGATATTATTTTAGCTCATGATCGTTCATAGTGTATCTTCTCTAGAGCACACTAGTCCATGGTCAAAGCCAGTTTGGCAATATCCCATCCCTCTTAAGACTCTCCTTGATGCACGTACATACGTCAAAGATCTATATAAACATTTCAATTAGGGTCGATGTTCCCGCTTTAGAGAAATATTTTTTCATTTTAAGCACAATTTTCAATAAATAATGATATCTAACACCAGTTTAGATATCAACATGTGATAAGTCATAATAAATGAATTCTAATATTTTTTTTTTTACTTAATTGAACTTGTAATTTAATGATACAAGTGATGCCACCTAAATCAGTGTTAAACATCAGTCAGTGATGATGAATAACATTACTCATTTTGTATTGCTTATCTAAATGAATTCCTATATATACATGAAACAATATATATATATATATATATATATATATATATATATATATATATATATATGAAGTTAGCATGTCTTAAATCACACAGTTAAACACAATAACCCATATATTATTATTATTATTATTATTATTTTGTTTAATTTAGTTGAATTAGCATGGTACGTCGTACTAAATATGACATAATAGCCTTTTATTAACAAAAATATGACTTCATGGTCACAATAGTTGTTATACTAGTATTCCATATTGTTGTGTTAATTATACTCAAAATCTCTGATACTAATTGTTGGGAGTTCAAGGATCATATATCCCTCAATATCACTTGATATGAAACTAATAATTGGATTGACATGTTGAAATTATATGGCACAATAATAAAGTATTTGAACCCAATCAAAAGAATAAAAAAAGACAAGAAAATATGGCATAAGAATTACGAGAATTTATTACACCAATAATAATAGAGAAATATACAATTGATCCTAAAGTTATAGTAATTTCTTTTCTCACACTATTCTCACGCCATTAAAATTGTATAGAAGAGCTTAATATTTATAGGGAATATGTAGAGGACGTTCAAACCTTCAACGTAGAGTTGTTGATGAAGTAGAGCGCCAAAAAATTGAGTCCAAAACGAAAAAGGAGAGAAAAACACGAAATTCGGAATAGGTGTAGGTGGCGCCGCGATGCCCAGGGCAAAATCCAAACATGTTCGCCCTGGTGCCTGGCATCCTGCCCCTCTTCTTCTTCCTCCTCTTTTTTTTTTTCGCTTCAAGTTGTTTTCTTCATCTCGAACTCTTTTTCAAATCTAATACCAATTTCCAACTTCCAATGAGCTTTTAAAATAGAATTTCAAATTGACATATGACTCCAATAGCATTTTAAACTGAATTCTTCTTGACGTACACTTCAATTAGAATCCTTCAATTACTTCAACAAGGAATTCGTGTCACACTCCAATTCTAATAATCTCCATCTTGATGCAAATTTCACTGCAACGAACAAACCTCCAAAATTTTCTCCACATGGAGAAGAAAATCCGTCTGCAAGGAATGAACTGACTCTTCAACAATAACCAAAACTGATTTCTCCAACCAAACACAAAATATTTCACATCGTCCATTTAATCCAAGCACTACTCTGCAGAATTACCTCAAATTTTCAAAAAAAATATAACGATTTAAAATTCACCAAATTGAGCTGTAACACACCCCAAAGCAAAATAAAATTCCAAATACTTTTAAAGAATGCCCCTTACTAGATTATACACCTTCTACTACGCTGAAAGCATGCTCAACAAAATCAGCATCTACATACCTTTTTTCACTGGATCTGTCCCTAGCAATTGAATACAATGGCACCGCATGTGATGGTGGCAAAGTGACATTATCCATATCTCATAAATTCCACTGAGCAGTATTCTTCAAAATCGACCCTATATGAGCTCCTAATTGTATTGTACCAAACTGAATATCCATAACGGTACTAAACATGTGCTGATTGACTCTCCTAGATTCTGCACGACCCTACAAGATGTATTACTGAGACATTTTCTATCCATCCAATACAGTCGAGCACATTTACAAACTTTCAAAACTCCACCTCCACAAAAAAAATTCATAACCCTTTGAATCAAGGATAACAACGATATGAGATTCTTCTTCAAATTCGGAACATATCGAACCGACCAAGTGTTCTAATTGTCTCATCCAATAGCTTCAATCTGACCATATCAATTCCAGCAATCCGACAAGGTATGTTGTCTTGCATGACCACGACACATTTGAAAACGGTTTCATATGTAGTAAATAAGTCATTATTATGACACATATGAAACACACACTGAATCCAGAATTCAATCTACCTTTGATTTTGACTTGACGTCTGAAATAGCCAAGATATCTCCCTCACTTACAATGTTCTCTGCGAGGTCTGCTTCACCTGAAACCTCTGATTGCTTCTCATATCGACTTGCAACTAACATTTCTTTATTCTGCAATTTGTAGCAATTATTCTTCAAATGTCATTTCTTCTTGTAAAAGTTACAAATCTAATTATTGAACTTAGACTTTAATCTGCCCTTTCTAGAACCACCATGAGCAATAAGGCCTTCTCCATCTCTGACGTCTGAAACCAAATGCTTCATCTTCTCTTTTGAAAACAAAGCATCATACATCTCATCTATTGTGAAAGTATCACGACTATATAAGATCGTGTCTCTAAATGAAGAAAATGAAGCGGGCAACGAACACAAATGATCAAGGCCCAATCTTCATCATCATACTTTACTTCCAAAATTTCCAAATCAACAACGATCTCTTCAAACACAACCAGGTGATCTTCCAATGATCATCCTTCTATCATTCGATAAGAGTATAAACGCTGCTTGAGATGCAACTTGCTTGTAAGATTTTTAGTCATGCACAATTGCTCCAACTTCAACTATAAAGCAGCCGCTGAACCCTCTTTCAAAATGTCCTGAAGAATGGTATTCGATAGATGAAAATGAATGTGAAAAACTGTCTTCTTATCATTCCGAAATTTCTCATCCGTGGTTAAAGTTGTTGGCATCTTGTCAATTCTCAACAACGCATCATCTAAATTCTACTGTGCGAATACTGCACGCATCTTAACCTACTATAGCGAAAATCTAGTGCTCCGATCCAAAAGCGAAATTTCATACTTTATGGAAGCCATCACGGATAAAAAAAATCTTGAACAAATTAAACCATGCGCTCTTGCGGAACTGCTGAACCTGACGCTCTGATACCACTTGTTGTGTTAATTATATCCAGAATTTCTAATACCAACTGTTGAAAATTCAAGGATCACGTATAGACAAAAATTAATATGTCTTGATGTGTTAATTATGCTCAGAATCTCTGATACCAATTATTGAAAATTTAAGGATCACGTATCACTCGCTCCCACTTGATATGAAACCAATCACCGGATTGAGATGTTGAAGTTATATGGCACAATAATTAAGTGTTTGATCATAAGTAAAAGAATAAAAGAAGACAATAAAATATGGCTGATGAATTATGATATTTTATTGCACAAATAATAATGGAGAAATATACAATTCATCCTAAAGTTTTAGTAATCTTTTTTCTCACACTATTCTCACACCATTAAAATTGTATAGAAAAGCCTAATATTTATATAGAACATGTAGGGGATGTCCAAACCTTCCTAATAGAGTTGTTGATGAAGTAGAATGCCAAAAAATTGAGTCCAAAACGAAAAAGGTGAGAAAACGCGAAAAATTTGGAACAGGTGCAGATGGCGCCACACCCCCGCGCCCCGACGCCGGGGCCTGCGCTGCAGCACCCAGGGCAAAATCCGAACAGGGGCGTCGGCGCTGCGGCATCGGGCGTTCTGCCCTTCTTCTTCCTCTTTTTTTTTTCGCTTCAAGTTTTTTTCTTGATCTCAAATTCTTTTTCAAATCCAATATCAATTTCTAACTCCCAATGGATTTCTAAAATAGAATTTCAACTTGACATAAAACTCCAATAGTATTCCAAACTGAATTCTTATTGACGTGCACTTCAATTAGAATTTTTCAATTATTTCAATAAGGAATTCGGGTCACACTCAAATTCTGACACATGTGATATACACACTGAAGATAAGGGTTGCATATTCAAATGATAAGTTCCCAAGCTCAATTAACTAGTTGGTCAGATCTAGTTAACTGTGAAAAGTGTCGCATTTGAGCTCACCAATAATTGCATTTTCGTTCAAATATAAGCCGATCGTATTTGTGATGGTTCCCAATGATCCAATATGACCAAGGTCAAAGGAATGCACTACTCCAGAGCATATGAAGTCTAGAGAAGTTATGAAGTGCAACAGTATCTATCAATTTATGAAGTTACGAAGTGTAGAGAAGAGGTCAAAGGAATGCACTACTCTAGAGTATATGAAGTGTAGAGAAGTTATGAAATGCAGCAGGATCTATCAATTTATGAAGTTACGAAGTGTAGAGAAGTTATGAATTGTAGAAAAGTTATGCACCACTTTGTTTGGATACAATTTATAAATTGATTTATAAATTCTAACCTCACATTTCATTATTATCTAGATCTTATGGGATCCTCTACTATTTTTATTTATAAATTTGCCCAAGTTTTATGGTCATTTTCATTTGATGTGACATATAGAGGCATCATGGAAGACAAAATGAGAGATCGGTAGAAGACATTATGTAAAGGTAATTAATGAAAACTGGAAACTTGTCATCATTGCTTTCTTACAAATTATAAGATTTGTTTATGAAAATTCAATGAACCAAAATTTGACTGTGGGATTGTAATGGTAATTCGTTAAGCTTAAAGGTCAGTATTTTATAAAGGGGTTAAAAACTTAAAAACCACTATTAGTCAACTAAACTTTTGTCACCATCATTCAACTTTCAATCCTTTTCTGTCAAAACACTAATGGGATATTTGACATGGACTAATTATTATTTATTTTAAATGTGCAGTGGTCAACTGCGTTTCACGAACTAAAGGTAGTAACCAAAATGGAAGTTTGCTTAAAATTCCATGACCAAAATACGATCTTGCTTAAGTTTAATGACCCAAGTGAAATATTAAAAATAGAATGATAAAAAATAAAAAAAGATTGAAAAAGAAATAACCATCCACTCTTTTTGATAATCTACCATTTTGATATGGAATATTTCATTGTCTTTATTGTGGAAAAGGAAGACCGAAGTGAAATTACGTTGTAAGTTCAGTGACTAACATTATTTTTAACCCTTTGATAAGCAGCCATATCGCCACTTTATCACCTATAATATCTCTTCATTGTTTGTTGTGATTTTAATGAGATTTAATTCAATTTATAGTCGAAGAATTTGGGAATGAAATAAATATTTTCGAAAATAATAATAATAATAATAATAATAATAATAATAAAGTCGATGAAAATTAAAGAAAATATACCTCAACAATTTAACAAGGGGCCGAAGAACTTTGACCAAGGAATTGCAAGTAAAGTTTGAAGTCTTTTTTGACAAAAAGAACGAACGTCAACCGGTATCATTGCGATTTAAGAATAAAATTTTATTACCTGAGAGGACATATTTGGCAAAAATTATAAATCATTTATAAATAGTGAAACTCCATTTTCAATCACACGTTTTAATATATCCATAAGTACTATTCACTTATATGCTATTTAGATATTAAACCATTTATAAATGAATCAAGGAAGTGTGTTTTAAAACTATAAATATGGTTTTAAAATGAGCTTGGTGGCTCGGTTCACATGGCCATGTAAGTATGGCTCATAGGTGAGACGTATGTCCCATTTGGGAGTGTCATGGACCATCCACTTCTTAAGTTGAACCGTTTGAGTCCTAGTCTGGAGGGTTTATGCCTGCTCGAGCATTATTGGATGGCACGAATGGGTTAGTATATATATATTAAATAAAGGGAAGCCCAATTTGGCTTTCCTTAAAATTATAATTCATTTTTCTCTTGTTTTTATCAATTACATACTCTTCAATAAAATAATATTACACGTAATTTCAAAAAAAAAAAAAAATCTTTTTTGACCATATATTCTTCAAAAAATAATATTTCAACCATCAAATTTTCAAATAATGGGGGCCAAACGGGGACGACAAACCTAATTTTAAACAAAAAACTTTGAAAAATACTACCTTTCCAAAAAAAATTGAAAAATAATGTGTTACGTATTCATAAAAGGTAAGATATTGTATCAATTACATAAAAAAAAAAAGAACATTTTTCACATGTTACGTGTTTTGTTACCTTGTTTTTTTATATTATCTTATTTTACATAGATTATTTATTATGTTTTTATTTTTTATTACACTTTGTTCCTTATTTAATGCGTGTCTCCCATTATTGTAGAAAAAATGGAGTAATGAATAGTATTTTTTGGAAAATGTGTGGTTAAAATTTAAAATAATTTTATTGATTTGTGTGTAGAATATTTTATTTGGTGAATGCGTGGTGACTAATTTTACTATAGTAAACAATATTTTTTTAATAGTGGGAAACAAACGGGACCTTATTATGCTATTAGCTCTTGCCAAAAGATGCATCGCCTTTACATTATTTACCTTTGAGAATCTGCACTGCAGGAGACGTTCTATTGTGTAGCATTCTTCAAGCGCATGGTTGAACATGTTTAAATTGCTAAAAACCCATGCCTCCCATATCTTTCGAGAGACAGACTTTGTCCCATTTCATCCAAGACATTTTTTTCTTTACCATACGTAACCACATGTTTTTTGTTACAAAATAATAGTGAATAAATACCGACTTAGCAAATACTGAATACATACCGGATGAACACATACTAGATGCGTAACTAACTTACCGTATAAACAGAAATACCGAATGTACAACTAACTTACCGTATAACTAGAAATACCGAATGGACGCATATTGATTGTGCAACTAACTTACCGTATCAACAAAACACATACCGGTAGTGCAACTAACTAATCGTATGAACGCATACCGGCTGAACAGATACCGTATAAATAAATACCGATTGGATAGCTAACTAACCGAATGTTAGCCAAAATATTACAGATTAAATAATTTTATTAATAACAATAAACAAAACAGAACAAGTAATATAAATTACAGGGCTGTTAATCTCTCCATTGACACAAACATAATCACATGAGTTTTAGGAGTTAAAAAAAATTTAAAAGGTTTTTTTTTTAATTTGGAAAATAATAAAATAAAGGCAAAATATGGACCTTCTCGAGGGCCAATTTTTGGTTCATTCATGTACGTAGGTCGCACCCGCACACAAGTTGAAGGTTCGAAACCTTTTTTGGTCCTTGATTTGTATCCCTTGCGAGTGCACATGAAGAGAGCCTCTATATTACATATGATTACATCCTTCAAAAGTGTAATCATATTTAAAGTGATCATTGCATTTATCCATTTTTTTATGTGAGATAACTTTAACCAATTTTCCTTCAACACAAAACCTCTTCCAATTCATCACTTTAAGCTCTAATTTTTCATTCACCCGAACAGCATTTTTGACAAGTAAATATATGATTTCAATGTTCTCATGAAGGAGAACACAAATCAATCATGATCTTCCAAAATAAACAAATGGGTCCACTCAAAATTTATGTCAAAGTCAGCCCTTCAATTTATTTATTTTTTCCAACATTTTATAAGTGCCAAAAGTCGATCAATTCTAACATTATCTAAGCGGTTGATTTTTGAAGGTTTTAAACTATATCTAAGTACTTGACGATATTTAGTTGCATTACGTAGAGATCTACCATCATTCAGGTGAAGAGAGGTATTGGTGTTTGGACTGATGCATTTTAGTCCGTAAATGAGACAGGTGGACACTAGTGCCTTGATAAAAATAAGTCATGAAAATGATGAACCACTTCAAACTCAAAAAGAAGGATATATGATCTTCGACGAAAAATCAACGACCAAGATCCACAATAAAGTTGCCTACTTCTAAACTCAATGTTATCCGTAAACACAAGAAAAACGTATTCGACAGTCATGTTTGTTATGAATAAACAAGCAAAAGGTACATTTTTAATACCATAAATTTCTTTTTTGAGAAGACACATGTAATGAGTCGATGAAGATCAACAAAGCCAAAGGGTTGAGGCATGTAGACATTGTTAGTGAGAATGTCATGTAAGAAAGCATTGTTGACATCCAGCTGACAAAATACCAGTTATGAATAATACAAGGCTAAGGATTAGCCTAATGGTGGTAGGTTTGATAATCGGGTTAAAATTTTCATGATAGTCAATCCTGGGACTTTGATGAAATCCATTTGCTACAAGTCCAACTTTGTAGCGATCAATAGACCTATCAAGTTTCCATTTGATACAAAATACCCATTTGCAACCAAAAAGATTTTAGGACTGATATGGTATCAATGTCCCAAGGCTAGACCGTGTATACACTAGGTGATAGGGCGTGCAAATACCACTTCGGCAGCTATATCGGGTGCCCGGGGTGCGTTGTGCACACGATAGATGGTGATGCATGAGAAATTTCACTTTGGGTAAAATTACGAGGTAAAGAAGCATCTCGAGGGTCGATGTATACTTCAAGGAAATGCCTAAAGTGTTGAACTGAATGGAATGTATGTAACCGATTGGAGCCAAGATTCATCTCAAGAGTTTTATGTCTCATTAGTATGAAACCGGCCTATAGAAAAAAGGAAAAATAGATTCAACATGTAATTGCTCAAAATTACCTTGATTTATATTATAATTATTATGTCATGAAAACACGTGTAAATAAGGGTAGACAAGAACTAAATATATAGGATTTCTAAAAAATTGAACGTATGTATCGACATTCGAGACTTGGGTGTCAACATCAAGATTTTAAAAGCCACACGTTTAGAGCACGGTTGGCCAGGCGTCGACACTCGAAGAATAGGTATTGACACAAGGGTAAACTAATTATTTAATTCATTTTAAAAGTTGGCGTTGATACTCGAAACCCTAGTATTGACACATTTAGACCTTGTTTGGCCGGTGTCAAACCGCTTTAGTATCAACGCATGGACTATAAAATTATAATTTATTTAAATTTGTGATTAATGGTATCTATACTTGGATTTATGGTATCAATACTAGATCCCCAAGATGTTTAAAAGTTTTAAGAATATTGGTTCAAGTGTCGACACTAGCATCCCAAGTGTCAACATGCTAAACTTACCTAGGTTGTTTTTGAAAAACTTGTATAAAATCATTTTTACACCAAAAATGCTTTTAGACTACATAACTAGTTGTCTTACACATTAGAAGGTGAGGAATTTTCAGTAACAAAATTTTGCTTCACCTTGTTGTTATAACCGATAGCTTAAAACTACAAGTATGAAAGTTATGTTTACGTTACCTAAAAGGAAACCCGACTGTGTTCCTTGGAAGTGGTCAATATATAGACGGTGTAGTGTTCCACGTTGTAATAAGTTGTCAAGTAATGTTAAAACCTGGGTATTGAATATAATAGCTTCAAGTGTCTACCTCAATAATGTGTACGTATCTTGTACCCAGCCTTTTGAGGAGGCTCAAGTGTTACACTTCATATGATCTGGATAGAGAGGAACAAGAGAGAAATGAATAGTAATTTTGTGAATTGTGAGCAACATATATTATCTTATAAGTATATAAATATTCACAAGAATGGGTCATTATAGTCTTCTATTTCTACCCCAAGCATTTAATAATACATATCAAAATAACAAGTACATAAGTATCACGTACAACACAAAATGAATGACCATAACAAGATGTTGTTCATCAACCCTAATTGATCATTATTAAAGTTTCTCAATACCACAAGCTATTGTGTTATTCTGTTAACCACATTAGAATTACAAGGATGCTCTCAACAAGAAAAGATAGGGTAGAAACAAAAAAGACAAGTAAACAAGTGTACAAGTGATGTCAGTGTTTGTTAGGATTGATACTATTTGTTGTGACACCAATCATCGGATTGAGATGTTGAAGTTATATGAAAAAATATGAAGTATTAGATCAAGAATAAAAAAGAATAAAAGAAAACAAGAATATGGTAGATGAATTAAAAGATTTTATTGACTTAATAATAATGGAGATAGAGAGAAAATTACAATGGATCATATAATTCTAATATATTTTCTCACACTTATATAATTGTATAGAAGATCCTAATATTTATAGGAAATATGTATGAAATGTCTAAACCCTTTTGATGGAGTTGTTGATGAAGTATAATGTAAAAAAATCGAGTCCAAAATGAAGTAGGAGAGAAAACAGCGAAAAACCCGAACGACACAGTCGGCGCTGCGGCAATCCACTGAATTTTTTTTTTTAAATTGTTTTCTCTATCCAAATTCTTCTTCAAGTCCAATACCAAATTTTCAACTCCCAATTGACTTCCAAAATGGAAATTCAACTAGACATATGACTCCAATAGCATTTCAAACTAAATTCTCCTTGACGTACACTTCAATTAGAAATATGCAATATTTCAAATAACTTCAACAAAGGAATTAACATCTATATTGGTAAAATGCTAACAAGTTTGA
>CAIGRN010018705.1:0-16751 GCA_903798345.1 Fraxinus anomala
TTTGGTCACAATTAGTCACAGATGGCACGTGTCAGCGAATATGGGTGGTGGTAGGTGGATCCATGGGAGTGGGGGTGTGATTTCCAATTTTTAATTTTCTGAAATTTTTAAGTCGTCGGAGCAACCGCCGGAACTGTCGTCGGAGCGGTCGTCCGAGTAATCGTTGGAGTGGCTACCAAAAAAGTCGTCGGAGCTGCTGTCGGGAAATTCGTCAAAGCGGTTGCCGGAGTGATCGCCGGAATGGTCGTCGGAGTTGATGGCCGCCTCCAATGGAGAGAGAGAGAGAGAGAGAGAGAGAATGATTTGGATTTGGATTTGAAATTTAATAAATTTGAGTAATTGTATTATATTATAATTAAAAATATTTAATAAATTGATTTAACACCTGATTTTTGAAAAGATTTTTGAAGTTTGTTATTTTTGAAATGTAATTCTTATATGTAGGNTAATAAATTTGAGTAATTGTATTATATTATAATTAAAAATATTTAATAAATTGATTTAACACCTGATTTTTGAAAAGATTTTTGAAGTTTGTTATTTTTGAAATGTAATTCTTATATGTAGGATTTATGTATTGTTCCATTTCCGAATTGGTGCATTCAAGAAGCAACATATTGTGGACTACAACATGGTGGGCTGGGCCGAGCCCTTCTGTTCCACTGCTTCGTTGGGAGTGTCACTCGAGGTGGTGATGAATAAGAGATAATTGCAGCAGCGATACTAAATCTTTCATTTATTAGTAAACTTAGTCTAAACCTTTCATTAGTGTCACTCACGATACCAAATCTTTCAAAATGATATAGTTGAAGTCCAAATGGATGGTTTCCGTTAGTTGATCAAATAATTGATATTGACAATAATTTTGACTAATTTTAAAATGTTAAAATGATAATTTTACATTTTTTATAATAAAATAATTAAAATTTAAAACTCATTTCCAGCTGCTTCTTCATCCATGCCACCCACGCACCATCCCTATCCCAAATTCTACTTATTGATTTTGCTGCAATCAGAAACCCATCATTTCCCTTAAATTTTCCACGACTCGATTTCGCCTCCACTACATTTGCTCGTAATTGCCAAATTATGTAGCGGCAAGGGGGGACTCAATTGCAACCTATAATCTGCCACAAAATTGAAATGCTTCACCTCATCATCCACCACCACCTCCTCGAATTTTGTGGCTGATTTTGCTAAACAAATCCACATAAAGGCACATACGACCATGAAAGAGGATGAGTGGGTTATTGATTTCCGCTCGGACAAAACTAGTTTTTTCAGCTTTTGGACACCTTCTTCCTTAAGGACCAATGTTGCCCAAAATTTATTGGTTGGGTTTATGGGCGGAGGCTCCAAAAGAGTCACAAATCTTCAATATTAGGTCCTAATATACTAAATCCAGTCCATTAAGATCTCGAACATTTGTTCTGTCAAATAATGGCAGCAAACAATATTGAATGTCTCCATTGAATATATTGATCGAAGCCCATGATTGTATAAAAGATACGATTGTATTTGCATCCCCAATAGCGTGATGGTTGGTGAATCCAAAACATACGCCATGTTCTGGAAATACAGTTACTTGCTCAAAGTCAAGACTGAAATTCGAACGGAGTAAAAAGAACGGGTTGCCGATGGCAATTGGGGGACATAAGAATAAAATTCACGAGAATTAGTTACCATTTTGGGGGTGATGGTGGGTATGTGTGGGGTGGATGGAGAAGAAAAATGTGGAAATTGATTTTTAATTTTAATTATTTTATTATAAAAAATGTAAGGTTCTCATTTTAACCTTTTAAAATTAGTCAAAATCACTATCAATGTCAATTGTTTGGTCAACTAATGGTCAAACCAAAAAAATCATCAATTTAAACTTCAACTACGACATTTTGTAAGATCTGATACCGTGAGTGGCACAAACGAAAGATTTGGATAAAGTCTGCTATTAAAAGAAAGATTTGTTACTAATACTACAATTATCCCAATGGATAATGTTATTTTTCTTTATAATGATAAAATATAGATGATACGATATTTTAGGTGAAATAGTAGGACATGACGGTTCAATATCCCTCTCTCTCTCTCTCTCTTACATGAAAATTGAGCTATGATGTCCTATTATTCCACCTAAATTGCTATATCACTGATATTTCATTATTATAAAGATAAATAACATTACTTGGTGGGGATACATAGTAAAATATTTACTTGTCAAGCATGTTTTAAAAATGGGAAAATTTTATACAATCGTACTATATGTATATTTTTTTGACATCAAGTTTGATATTCAATGAGGTAGCGGCAATCATGGCCTTTAATTTTAAACACACTCCATCAACTCGTTGGTCATATTTTATCTAGGGTTATTCAATTTCATATCTAAGCGATTAATTATGACACATTTTAAAACTAAGAAACAATGTTTAAAACTTAAAAAATCAGACATTGTTAAATTTTATTTTTAAAATAATTAATTAAACATATATTTTATTTATTAAATATATTAATGTCACAATTTTATACAATTTGATCACAAATTATTTATCGATCACAAATCAAAAATTTATAGGTCAAAAATTATTTCACGATCCCAAATTAAAAATTTTATAGGTTACAATTTATTCATTGATCACAAATTTATCAAATTAATATGTCACATATTATTCTTTGGTCACAAGTCACAACTTTTTTCATGATCACGAAAATATCAAATTAATTGATCACAAATTATTTATCAATCACAATTTATTAAATTACAATCATATTTTTAGGTCATATATTATTTATTAAATCAATTTATTGGTCACAATCAAACAAATAATTGGCACAAGCACCCCATCCCATCCCATGCACAACCACAACCATGGCACCACCGCCACCGCCACAATCATCACCACTGCCGTTGTTAGATCCACCGATCTATCACGACAACTGCCAATAAAACCAATGCAACATTACCAAACCATGGAACCACTACCACCACCACTCCAACAACTAACAAAAACCAACTAAAAGCGTGGCAGCCATCTTTCATGCCTAAAAACCACTCCCAAAAATCATCTTAAAACCATGGCAGCCATCCTTCACGCCAACAGTTAAAATAAACCACGAACAACAAATCAAAGATCATAGCGGCTGCTCGTCCCAGATCGATACAAATCACAAACCATGACAGCATAACTTCGTTGCGTAGCGACATAGCCCTTTCTGCACTAGTTTTGAACACTAGCCTTCGCATCACTGACGAATAACGGGAGATCTGTGCACGACTGTGGTGCTGCTTCGAGGGAAGAGAGCGACGGGCCGATAGAGATGGGCAGTGGTGTGAGGCTGCGATGTACTGTCTCGCGGTGGTGGTGTCTCGCTATGCTGTCTCGAGAGGTTTCACCATGCAATGTCGCGCTATCTCGCTACGGTGGTGCGAGGTTGCACTATCGACAGAGAGAGGAGAGCGATGTCGTCGAATTAGAGAGAGGGGGACAACGACGCCGTGAATGGTGGAAGCTGGTAGAGAAAGTGAGAATATAGAAGGTGGAGAGAGGGAAAAAAGAGTGGAAATGGTTTTTAGGGTTTGGGAAGAAATTGAATTGGAGTTTTGGGATGGGATGGGATGGGATGGGATGGGTGGGGTGGAGTGGAGTGGGGTGGGATAAGGTGGAGTGGATGGGTGGGTTAGTTCAATTTTGTTACACCTAGTCATCGAAGCTCTAGTCAGAAGACCATGTTATAGTCCACGTGGAGATATAAGTCAAATCTGGCCAAGTTAACGAAGACTCAATTGATCAAAATAAAGAGGTCTAAAAACGAAGCTCCCCATAACCGAAGCTCTTTCTCTTGAGGCTCTTCGCATCGAAAACTTCCAATATGAAGCTTCCTAAGGTTGAAGCCCTCGCCGTCCTTTAGAGAATTTGCAGGCAATCTTTAGGAATGATTGATATAACGTTTGCAATAATAAATGTCGGGATTGTCAGCCAGGATATAGGATGGCTAACACGTTGTCAATGTATTAAGTGCATAGCAGAGTGGCCAATGTAAGGCTTTGGCCTATGAGATAAAGCCATGTTGTTATTATTCAACGGCTACCATGTCGATTAGAACTCTATAAAAGCTCACAACTTATATCATTTGAAGGATAACGCAATCCTTTACACTTGAAACCACACTCAATCCACTCTTTTGCTTATTCTGTATTTATTTACCTGAGTTTAGATTATTTCTATTTTTGTTGAATTGTTTATGATTGGTCGTTTATATGCAATCATCATTGATTATATTGTCAGTGTTCGAACATTTTTATCTTGCGTTGTAAAGGATCTCTCACGTCCATAAATGTCATCATATCCTGTCCGAATCTCTGGTCAAAATGCGTTGAAATTTGTTTGCGTGGACGCGAGTGAGTCTGATATTTGTTGTCCATGTAATCATTACCAAAAAAGGGGTTGACAAATTTTATAATATTATTATTAATATTTAAAATTTTAATTATATTTGATTTTTGAAAAAAAAAAAAAAACTTGTAACTCTTAATTATAAATTGAGTTATAGAAAACACTTGGTCCCTAATTTTTACTTTAAAAATTGTTCATTCGATATGACTTTTGAAAAGCCAAGAATAGTTTTTAATATTCAGAAGTTGATTTTCGATATATTTGACTAATTTTATGAAAAAACTTCTATTAGCCCATGTTTGATCCTTATTATTTTCAAAATATATTTTTCTCTTTTCTTTTTAACCACACACTTTTTTCGATAACCAATTTTTTTCCTTATTCTTAACCATACATTCTTCATCAATCTACTATTCAAAAATGCATTATTTGCCAAATAATGGGGTTCAAACAAAAGCTTAGTTAGACGGAGCTTTTAGAGAATACTAATCCAATGATTTTCTCTAAAAGCATATGGAAAGCTTTTTTAGAAATTAGATTCCAAATAAAAATTAAAATAACTTCTTCACAAAACTTCCCACAGGAAGTAAAAATAAAAAGAAACATCACACAAAGAGCAGCCTATCTTCAAAATAATTTGCGGACATAGCTGACTTCGCCCTAGTTTAAAGCCCATTTTTCAAAATCTCAATTTTTTTTCTCAAATTCATTTTTTACCACAATTTTACACGTAAATAAAAAATATTACTTTTTAACAATACATTATTTCAAGTATTACTATTTCAAAATATATTAACTAAAAAATGGGACTCAAACATGGGCTTAAGGTATTAGGCTTGCCTAAGTCCATCGATTTAAAGAAGGAAAAATGTTTGTTGTATATCACAATTTATATAATCTTTCACGGATTGATAAGGTAAGAATGTGAATTTTTTTTTTTTTATTTGGTTGGTAATATTTTGATCCAATCAAATATTGCAATATTATCTGTTAGTAAACAAACTTGTAAGTTATGATGCACGTATAAGACAACCGTTTAAATGAACACTTTTATATCTCTAATAGGAGTCAATTGGCACATTGTACTGAGCATAATAACGAGTGATTAGATTTCATTACGATTCTTTCAATAGAGTTGGAACTAATCAAAATGAAAATTTTCTTCTCAAGGAACCAAATTGAATCGAAACGAATTAGCCAATTCCTATTTGGTGCCATCGATTTCAAGTATTTTTTCCCACCCTAGATGGAATCATACTATGTTATAGAAAATAGAATTCGATCTTATGTTAGTGTTGGTGATTGATTATTATAAACAATAGTTCTATTTAAGAATTTAATAAAAAAATTGACATTTCTATAAAATTCAAAATACTCAAATTCGAAGACTCCAGGTGATAGAGATGCTGAGGGAGCATAGGTCATATGAAAAAAATTGTCAATATGTAAACGATTACACAAACAGATTAACAACTATAAAATTAAAATTTTCTTCTAGTTAATGATTTTTTATTGAGATTTTCTCCTCATCATCGTCATATTACCTTGTGAATTCAAAATAGAGCAACAAAAGATAGGGTGATTGGTCACTATGTTGATTTTTTTGAATCTACGAACTTTACTGATTAATCCGAAATCAAATGAAATTTTAAATTTTATTGACCGCTATGTATTTACATAATTTATGTAATTGATTGTCATAAACTCAAGAAATTTTGAATTGAAAATAACGTAACAATGAAAACGAATGTCATAAAAATTATTTGCCAAGGGAAGATAATTGCTCCTCTATATTTATTTGTATAATTAATTTAATTGCATAAAAAATTTCGAATAAATTGTACCCCTATTATTTTATATCTATGGAATTCAATATCTTTCTTTTTTCAAATATCTTCAAAATAAAACACACCAAAATTTAATCAATTTGAATCTCAAAATCCAAACGACATCGTTTACCTCAAAATTGCGACCGTTATACTTCCATGTTTGGAAAACCGCAAGTGCACGCCCAACTCTAGGCGCGCTCTCTTTCTTCCCTGTAAGTAGTGCTCTCCTATCTGCATAAATTTGTCTGTTTCTCCTTTCCTTCTCAGCAGTCATAATTTATTGTCTCCTTTTTCAGTATCAAATCAAGCATCTTTTTGAATCTAATCCATCTCATAAAGGTAATAATAGCTTGCTAGACTTTTTACACATTTACAACACGATGTTGGTGTATACGTGATTATTTGTAGTTCTCTTCTTTTCAAACCCATTTTTTCTACAAACCCAGAAATTTGATGCATTTTTTGTGTATCCATGTTTATGTGCATGAATGTGTGTGTATGTAATTTGTATACAGAACAATTCTAAGTTAAAAAGGAAAGATGGGTTGTGCGCAATCAAAAGTGGACAATGAAGAGTCGGTTTCGAGATGTAAAGATATGAGAAATTTAATGAAAGAGGCTGTTTCTGTGAGGAATGCTTTTGCCTCAGCTTATTCTGGGTACTCAATGTCCCTAAAGAACACCGGCGCCGCCTTGAGCGATTATGGCGTAGGCGAGGTGCCTCCTGCGGCTGTGTTAAACGCTGACCCGTCTGGGTCGGAGCAGGCACCGCCACCAGCTCCGCAACCTCCGCCGCCTCCCATGGTGGATCCAAGCTTTCCTCTCCCACCGCCACCCTTACCCATTTTTTCCCCTACCCCGCCCATTAAGCGGGCCGTTACCATGCCAGCGGGGTTGTCAAAAACAGAGAAATTGAAGGTTATTGGCGTTGATGAGAGTGATGTTTATGGTAAAGAAGAGGAAGGGGAGGAGGAAAATTTTCTTAAGAGGAAAAAAGAGGTTGAGGAGGTGGGCCCAAAAACTCCGATTCAGACCCCAAATCAGCAGACTCCACCAGAGATTAGAGGCATGCGATGGGATTTCTTTTTCGCAGACAATGTTCCCCAATCCTTGTTGGGAGAGGTTGAGGATGAAGGAGAGGGTTTCATGGATGGAGATGGGAATCTTAACAACAACGGAGGGAACGTGGAGGTTAAGTTCCCGGAGAAGCAGGCAGGATTCGAGGGGATTGAGAATCTTAACAACGTGAGAGGAAATGTGGAGTTTAAGACCCCGGAGAAGGAGAAGGCAGAACTCCAGGAGATTGAGGAGTTCAAGACACCAGAGGAAATGCCAGTGAGTGCGGCGAAGCAGTTTATGCATTCAAACACCGCAACACTGGGAATGAGTAAAGGAATTGGTCAAAGGAAGGTGGAGGGAAATAATAATGGTGTAGATTTTTTGAAGATTTTGAATCAGATTGATGATCTTTTCCTTAAGGCTTCTGAGGATGCACAAAAGGTTTCAAAGATGCTGGAGGCCAATCGGATGCATTACCATTCCAACTTTGCAGATAATCGAGGTGATCATATCATTTTACAATTTGGAAATATCTTCATGATTGATTTGTTCTTATATGCATCTTTTATTCGAGTTGTTTTTACACTTGAACAAGATACTTTTTTGATATTGGATTCACATTTAGTGCAGGCATCCAGGTTTATTCAAAGGATGCAACTTGTGCATTTGTAAAACTTAAAATCTGTAATCTAGCGTGCTTTACAGTACGGTTATGATTCTTAAGAGACTTGCATGGTGCATTATTTTTCATTTCTCTGCATGAAAATCCATTTGTAATTTCAGCCCCTTATTTGCAACTGGTCACTTTAGGTTAACTTATTAAGTTTTTGGGTGTGGACATTCTGTTTATATAGGTTTTAACTTTATTAAAATTCCAAGTAGTTGGAAATCTTTAATCTCTTTTGACACCAACAATTTCAAAAATATGTAAATGTGAAGGTTTGTTCACATAGTTACTAATGTTCTAGTTGCTTTGGATCTTCTAATGTAGCATTGAGCTTATAGAGTAGTGAAAAACAAGTCATTAGCCGACCTCAAATTTGTTGGGAATTAGATTTAGTTGGCTTCTTGATTTTTGTTGGTGTAGATCTCGCGATTTCTCCTGTTTTCGTCACATAGAAGATTTCTGTTTCCATAAAGCTTTTAATATTTTTTCCATATCTCTATGATACAACTTAATGTGAAAACTGTAGCAATCTGATAGATCAGCTGTCAGCCGCCTAACAAATTGATTTATAATACCATGTATTTTCAGGCCACATTGACCATGCAACAAGAGTCATGCAAGTTATTACATGGAACAAATCTTTTAGAGGTGTACCTGATGGTGATGCGTCCACAGATAACTTCAAGGCTGCAGAATATGAGACACATGCCACAGTTTTGGATAAATTGCTAGCGTGGGAGAAAAAACTGTATGAAGAAGTGAAGGTACATGGCATCCTTTTCTTCATTTGTTATTTATTCATGTTCTTTTTTGAATTTAGTAGTCGGAAAATTTTCAAATTGGCCCTATTTTAATGGTTAAAGTGAAAAACAGCCTTCTCTCAGTTTTTGGCTTAAAAGGCTTTAGTTACAGGCCAAATTACTTTCATCCATTCTGATATTTTACCTTGTAAAAGGCTCCTCAACTCGATTAGTCCAACCCAATGGTCGAGTTTTTCTGAGAAATATGTCAGTATCAAATATAATAACCATCCAATACTTCAGCAGGCAAAAACTTTTTTTATCCCATGTTTAGGCTCTATTATTTCCAAAATACATTTTTCCAAAACTCATTTTCAACTATATATTCTTCCATAAAATAATATTCTACGTAAATCCAAAACTTTTCCTTATCTTTAACCACACATTCTCTAAAAAATCACTATTCAAAAATATATTTTCTCCCAAAATCACATTAAAATGGAGCCCAAACAGGGGCTTAGTAAAATAAATGTAGTAAACCAACACAAGCACAATAATCTTTGGGCAATGAAAGCAAGAAAGGCAATGGAGTCTCTACCTTCTACCTTCACCTGCTCTATGAAAGAAGAAGCAGAATCCATGACATTTTAACTAAAGAAAGAAGGGGAGTAGGTGGGAATTTAGGAGGAGGCTATTCTAACTTGGGCCACTTTAAAAAGATCTATCCTTTTGTAATTAATTACGAGGCAATTTGCTTTATGGTTTTGATTCATTCACCTTTCTTGTGTTAGCGAATTGGAGAAAATGATCAGTTATGCTACCTTTAGAAATGAAAACACCCTTGTGTCTTTTATTTAACTCTCTATCTGATTAGTGCAAGACTGGAGTTTTCTCGTCTTTGTTTCTTTCTAGACCTTGTGGCAGACCACTAGGCATTTTTGTATCTATATATCTTGATATCCGGTACTGTTTTTTGTGTACTTATCATTTTCCTTGGCATGTGTTTGCTTTGTGCTCATAGAATGGCGAGGTTATGAAGATTGAATATCAGCGCAAAGTTTCTGTGCTGAACAAGTTGAAAAAACGCGGTGCTAGTTCTGAACAATTGGAGAAGGCAAAAGCTGCTGTTGGCCATTTGCATACGCGGTATATTGTTGACATGCAATCATTGGATTCAACGGTGTGGGAAGTGAATGATATACGAGACAAGCAGCTGTATCCAAAACTTGTGGCTCTTGTGCATGGGTAATTTTCTATTCTATTGCTCTATTTTTTGGCCACTTTTGCAGGATGTTTAAAAGCCATTTACAACAGCATTGAATTGGTTATTTGATGTTAATTACTATTTATTTAGTGTCAATTCAGTTTGACATTGTAAACCTTGATTCACCATATAACACAACTCGTTCCATAATTTTTTTCCATCCAGCACCACTTCCGAACTTGTAATGAGACACTGAATAAGAAACCTGGAGATTTGATCCATAATTTGCAATCCAGACTATCGGCTTGCTGTTTTGGCATAAAATGGTCCACTTTCATGTCCTTGGTTTTAAAATCGGATTATATATAAAAACCTACTGTTGCCTGCGCTCTGTGGGATTAGTGGTTATGTACTCATGTAGTCATGTTCAGAATCAAAATGGACCCTTCATATTTTGACTTCTAAAAATTGGTTCTTTTGCAGTTTTCTAAATGTTCGGCTTGAAGTTGAACCAGTTTTCAGCTGAACACATATCAGTTTAATATAAAATTTACACCCTCAAAGCTAGGTTTGTTAAAATCAGTACACGGCGGGGACATTCATTGAAATCATTTATGCAGTTTTATAGTTAGTTCCCTTTCCTAAATCTTTGTGATGGTCTAGTTCTTTAACCACTTAAATATGTCTCCTACGAGTTATATAGATTTTTGCCACTAATAGGCCTGCATTTCACCTTGTATTTTATAGCCATATGGTTTTTGAACTGGTTTTTCTCTTTCTTATTTTCAAGTAATTTGTTAATGAACTTGAAGGATGGCGACGATGTGGGAATCCATGTGCATGCATCATGAAAGCCAGCTAAGAATTGTGATGGACCTCAAATCCCTTGACTTCTCTGGGATTCTCATTGAAACGAGCAAACATCATCAAGAGCGTACGACGCAGCTTCGGAACGTCGTCCAACAATGGCATTCACAATTCGAAAAGCTAGTGACAAATCAAAGACAATACATCAATGCTCTTAACAGCTGGTTGAAGCTAAATCTCATACCGATTGGGAGCAGCTTAAAAGAAAAAAACTCATCCCCTCCGAGAATTCAGGTGCCCCCTATTCAACAGCTTCTTCATTCTTGGCACGATCATCTTGAAAAGCTTCCCGATGAAGTTGCCAAAAGTGCAATTGCCTCCTTTGCTGCTGTGATAAAGACAATTGTCGATCACCAGGAGGAAGAAATGAAGTTCAAGGAAAAGTATGAAGAAACCAGAAAGGAGTACTTGCGTAAAAAACAGGCATTCGATGAGTGGCATCAGAAATACACGCAGCGCAGAACTCCACCTGAGGAGATGGACCCTGAGAATGGCATAGAAACGAATGTCAAGGATCCAGTAGCCGAAAAACAGTTTGTGGTCGAGAGCTTGAAGAAGAGATGGGAAGATGAATGCGAAGATCACCAGAAACACTGTATTCAAGTGAGGGAAAAGTCACTCGTAAGTATCAAAAGCAGGCTTCCCGAGCTTTTCCGAGCCTTGACGGACTATACTCATGCGTGTTCCGATGCTTACGAGAGACTAAGGTTGCTTACGCAGTCGCAGCAGCAGTCAAACAGGAGTTTATAAGCTTTCATGTTATATTTAACGTAGGGAACTGCAGTTTTTCAGGAATGAGGTCGTTTTCAAACATTGCAGTTTTTGCAATATTTGTTGCCTGTCCATTTTGCTTTTCTCAAGCACTGAAATTCCTTGAGAAAGATTTTGCAAGCTCGTAGTAAATCAAACTTCAAAGTTATTTTGTTGAAATATGATATTTTTAAGTTGCTTTTCCTAAAAGTCTCAACTTACTTTAACTTATAAGCACGGTCAAACATGTTTATATAGTGTTTTCCATGTGTTTGTGTTCTTGCTTTACTATTCACCTGTGTTTCACTTTTACTACTAGTGAATTGTACGGTTTATTCGCTGTGTTATTTAATTTTTGTTCAGTAATGTAATTATAAATATCTCTAAACCTTGAATATAGTTGAGAGATTTTTTCGTTATATCGACAAAACATAGTAGTAGTCCGAATTGAATAAAACGAGATGGTTAGAATATAGGTTTACGTAGTTCAAATTTGATTTAACGCCATGAATGAGAACGGGTCCAAAAGAAGTCTTCTTTGATAAAAGTATGAAGAACCAAATTACGTATCAACAAAATGATAAAGAAATGTAGAGAAATTTGTCGTAAGATTGTTGTCGAAAATCAACTAAAACAAATCAAAAGAAGCAACAAATAATAATAACAATAAATAAACCAATATATATACAGTGACAAATTTCTTTAAGTTAAATTTAGCATTTGCAATTTAGTGTATTAAATTCTTATGTAAGTCTATCTCCCAAACTACAATACTTTACTAAGACTAATACAATATAATACTAACATTGTCGGTCGAATCAAAATTTGATTGTAGTCTTCTTGATCAGATGATCTTGATCGCTAAAAAATCCTTCAAATCTCAAATATTTTATTTCTGGAAATTAAATTTGAAAATAACATGAAAATTACTTTGACAGAATTTGAAGAATGCGGATTTAGATTTCAATTATACCCAATTGATTTAAATGTACGAAATGAAATTAGGAGTGTTATATTTATAAAATTTCATGTATCTTTTTGTGGAATAGTACATTTTTGACATGGATCGATTTAGACTATATATCACCAATTTTCAGAAAGCAATCCGAATATCCAGATCGCACCATATCGTAATGTTCCACGATCTTTCTATATGTACTCGTTGTATTGGAATAGTCGCTTCTATTCATCGTACCCAATCAACATGGATACTTTGAAGACTTAATTCATCTATTTACCATCAAATTAACTAGACATAGGATCCACCTAAAAAGTCTCTAAGGAGAACAACATATCCACCCGAGGTACACTAAAAGGAAAATAGCTTAATATTGATTTAAATCTAACTTGTGAGAAGAGTCCAATCGAGAAACTATAATAGTCAAAGTGCCTTCAACTAAATGAATGCCAAAAATATGTTATTAAAATCATTTAGTAACTACACTATATTTTAACACATAATCGGGCATATCCCTTGGATGACTTCTCGGTTGCAAAAATAGTGGTGGCGACAATGAATTTTGAGAGATTAAAATATGGAAAACCTTAAAAAAAATTTGAAAAAATAATAATTTTTTTATGCCAATCAATTACTATCTTTTTAAAAGAAGATCAAATGAATTAACATTTTAAGAATTCGAAAACTCTGAAAGTTAAAATAATAATATATAAGAATATACCGAATTTAAATCTTTTTTGCAAGTGACATTAGCTGAATTTAAGCAAAAAAATGATAGCCCAAAAGAATTAATTATTTTCTATTTTCCACTAAAAATCCCAAACAATAGAAATGTTTTTTCCTTGACAACTCAAAAGAATTATTTAATTTTCCATTTTCCCCATAAAATGTAATTAACAATGAGAGCCGGTCGCCGGTAAAAGAAACTTCCCGTTGGACTCAATTAATTTTGAAAAATGTCACAAAAATAAACGGCAGAGATTCAAGCGAGCCATAGATCCCATCCGTCCATGGGCGATAGCAACCCTGAAGGCTTGAAAGTTGAACCCAATGATAGTATTGGGAGCATCTTTTATTTGAATTTAAGGGTCGTTTTTTCCTCTCTCTAAACACAGTCACAAATTACTCATCTCTCTCGAATTCAGCCTGTAGCAGATTGTTTACTTGTTCTGAAATATTTATACAAAGAGATATATACCCTGTGTTGCGCGCTGAATTGATTCAATTGAATTTGTGAAGCTCGTTACTGTAAGTTTGACCTTTTTGTTTAAATTAAGTTAAATTAGAAGTTTTGATATATTTTTTTCATGTTGGAGTGCCATATATAAGAGTTTCGTGATTAGAACCCTAGTCGAGATGATTTTTTATTACAAAGTTAGAGAATTTGAAATTTTTAGATTAAATTTGTGGTCACGTCCGATGGACAATTACAGCCCTTGATTTTCTATCTCAGTCAGGTAAGCTTGACTATTTTTCTAAGTATGTTCACGTTGAACTTTATGGTCGAGCTATTTAGAAATTTTGTGATCACAACCATATGCGTTAGGATTTTTTTTGTTTAGAATTGTAGAATTTGATGTTTTAAGATTTAAATTAATGGTCACATCTATTATAATTTTTTATTTAATTTTCCAAATTCTTGATTTTCTAGCTTTTGCCTAGGTTGAGTTTCCATCTATTGGAATTATTTCACTTTATTTATTTTGCACTCAACAGATTTGTATCTTTCTCTCCACAAGATTGACTGCTATGATTTTGATAATTGATCTGAAATTCAATGTTGCATGGATGCTGTCTATTTTTACTCGAATTTGGGTCGCCACGGACTCGTCTACTTTTTACTTTGAGCATAAAATTGTGTAAGCACAAGAAGTTATCATTGAAGTTTGAAAAGCAACTGATTACAATTTTTTTTCTTTTAGTTTTCCCCAAGCCATAGTTGATAGTAAAACATGAGCTGGAATGATTGATATTTGTTGAAGAATTTATTATAGCATTTAGTACTTCCAAAGCGCATTTTCAATTTGTTGTATTGAGAAAACTTTGTGACCCCAAACTCTGCACGTGCCACACGGAACAAGAATTTTTGAATATGGTTGGGGTCCACTGCAGAATTAGTTTGTTTTTCTTGGGCAAAAATGCATTTTAAGGTATCATGTTTAAAATTTTTACTTTTACTAAATTTGGTATATAAAATTTGAATTTTTTCATTTTCCCGTGCAGTCATGGATATATGTTAGTTGCCACATGTCACATTGTATTAAAAATTTTATAATGAGTTGTGGAGCTCACCAATCCTAGAAGTCGATCCGTGGTATTTAAAATTTGAATTTTTGTCATTCCCCTGCATAGTCATGGGTTTCTTAAATGTTAGTTGCCACATGTCACATTGTGTTAAAAATTTTATAATGAGTTGTGTAGCCCACCAATCCTAGAAGTCGTTTTGTGGGATTTAAAATTTGAGTTTTTCATTTTCCCGCGCGGTCATGGGTTTATTAAATGTTAGTTTCCACGCATCACATTGGTTAAAACTTTAAATGAAGGACACCGAGAAAGAAATAAAAATTTTGAACCTTGGCAGTCTGTTCAATGAAAAATTGGCTTCATGTTTTAATGAGGAAAATTTCTTACAGATGCAAGCTTTCCTTAAATATTCAAGTTCTTCACAAATTTTGGTTTCCCTGAAATAAGATGCCGTGATTGTTCATTGGATAAAGTTGATGCTTTCAGAATACCTATTAATTTTTTACATCTCAAGCATAGTTGCATTGCTTGTTTACGTCCTAACATTTTTGTCGTCAAAACTTCTTCACTCTTAACTTTTGACTTTATCCTAGAATAAGTTAGTGCCTAACTCATTACAGGGTAGCATATAATGATTTGGGGAGGAAAATCTGAAGAAAATTGCCGCCATGTGGGAATCGGGGTATTCAGATTTGCCTGTCTGTCACACAAATATGGAAAGTGATACAGCAAGCACCACTCCATCAGATGGCTCCAGAGATGGTAAACAAGGAGTTCAGTCTTTACACGGGTAACTTTCTAAGAGCACATGAAATGATTATTTTGCAGGTCGTTAAGTATTCATTTTGTTTCATCAGGTTATCTACTTTTGCTATATTATGTCACAACTTGGTGATAAAAAAAGGTCCATTTGCTTGGCATAGTGAGTGCTCATTTATAGTATATTAAAAAAAATCGTTTCTTGATTCATATGAGTTTTGCATGATTATCAAATAGGAGGTGAGGTAGGTATGCTTTGCCTAAATGCAACATATACATGATTTGTTGATTCTTCGAACACATGATCCCTGTGATGTTAAATTCACTGGTTTACACTTAATGGTCCTTAGTTTTTGAAAAAGTATTCTGGAAAACATCTACTTTGCTTTTCTTTTAGGTCAAGCTGATGACCAACCGCTCAAAAGTATAGAGTAATAACTGAATCCGCATACTGTGTGGAGTTTTTTGCAACCACAAAGATCAAATTATGCAATTTTTTGTAAATTTTTTTTGCAGGAGAACGAGTGGACCCACAAGGCGTTCCACAAAGGGACAATGGACTCCAGAAGAGGTAAATTGGCATTTTCTTCTAATTTTAAATGGTATTAGCAACTTGAGTTGTAGAGAATAAATTTATTCCCAAACCAGCCACCATTTTTTAGACAAGTGAGGACAATTTTGGCTTTGCCAAAGGTGTGACTTGTATAGTTGTAAAATGTTTAAATTTGGAAGGCAGAGGGCACCTTATGTTCCATTTCTAAGTGAAGGCTCTCTCTCACCCAACTACACCACCACAAACCACGTTATACATTCACTTTTATTATACAATTATTAAAACGGCGTGTGCTTCTCTCCAGGTTTCTTGTCATTTAGATGACTACAATATGACTAACCTGTAACTTGAATTTTTTTTCTTCTCTTTTAATTTATGATTCCAACAGAATTAATTTTTTCCCTACAGGATGAGATACTGCGCATGGCTGTTCAACGTTTCAAAGGAAAAAACTGGAAAAAGATAGGTAGGAAAAAGAATTGAAGCTTCTCTCCTTTACCACTTGTTTAACAAGAAAAAGACATGTCTGATTAATCTCCGCCCTTTTTTTTACCTATTATTTCTAACATCACAACTTTTGTTCATTGATTTTCTAAATATCATTTGGTAATCACGTTGAACTAGCTAGCTAGCAAAATTTGTTCAATTTCCAAATCTTCTCATAGGGTAACACTATGTAGTATGTTCAGCCTTGGAATGCATGTGACTATAGGACAAGACATGGCATGAA
>CAIGRN010018706.1:0-13156 GCA_903798345.1 Fraxinus anomala
AAATTTGAAGTTACAGTTTGTCTAATTATGTTGAATCACTGATTTGAATCGTCGAAAGGCTCTCCTCCTCGTAATCTGACTTATTGAACAGTGTCAAAGTTATAGCAAGTGTTTGAAGATAATTGTTCACAAAGGAAAATAACTTTGCTAAGCCGTCGACTTACCTGGACTCGAGACCATCTTCCTATAGAAGACTTCCATCCGACAATTGCGTGAATTACAACTGCATTTTCCTTTAGAAAAAATAAAACATGGATGTTAACTTTCACATAATGTAATTATGTAATAATAGCTAATCGGGTCATTAGTACCTTAATCTCAACATCGTCAAGAATGATACAACTGACGAGCCTCACACCAGCTCCTATACGAGCATTGGCAGAAATCGAAACGTTGGGACCAATCTGGTAAACATTCATAGAAAACAAGTCATCAATCTAGAAGAAGAAAAAAATTCTACAAAAGCACTAAATCAGTTAAGAACTTTTTTAGACAAGGGAATTGAATTAGAGGTGAATGTAGACAACAAAAAAGAGTAAATTGTAAAACCCAGAGAGAGAGAGAAAGACGGCTGTCAGAATTAAGTCTAGCGAACCTCGTGAGAGAACATAATAATGACTTCATTGAGACACTGCCCAATTATTTTTCCTAGTACAGAAAATAAATTATGTGCAACATGAGGTGAACAATTACACTATAATTACCAATAATGTTGTTCGACAAGAATACTGGACGAAGTGATGGCATCAGATTACCTTCGCAGTTGGATGAACCTTTGCAGATGGATGAATATATACATCGCCAGAAATGGTGGCGCTCTTTGTACTGTCACCACTTGCCAAGAGGTGGGGTGAGGTGAATCGAAACTGAGCAAGATACAAGGCCGAACATTTCAAAGACATTCTGCAAAATATAAAGTACAGTCAGATGAAATTTCACGAGGCACTTGAGATATTAGAGAAGGAGTATTCATGACATTTTTGGCTCACCCAGGAGTTTTTATTTGTTCCCAGAAATCTATGGTTTCATATACATATAACTGCTTCTTCCCTGCAAGTGGGGATAGAATATCTTGATCCAGTCGTACGAAATCTGATGGAGGACTCCTGGCAATGAACTTGTATCAGCAGTAGAAGTAGATGAAACTCGAAAAGTATATCCAAAACAAAATCTGTGAGATTTTAATAGATAGTCCTAAAACGAATGTGAGGCCATCAACCCTGATATTTCTCCCAATTCTAACTAGGCAGTTGCATAGTTGAAATTTTACCTGTTTGGTGGCTGAAGAGCTTCAAAACTAGACAAACGCCTTAGGAAAGCTGCAATTAATAACAACAACAATCCATATAAGCACAATGAGAAGTCTTCTAGCCATATTGCGTTGCGTCATTGACCTAAGATCAATACAAAATTCTAGTCCATGTTTGGTACATAGAACTAGGCAGAACTATGCATTACCATGAACGAGATTTAAACTATCCAAGCAGGAACAAAATCATCGACAATTTTAAAAGAGCAGCAAAGGATATAACTAACCTCTGTCTTTTCTTTGTGTGGATACACCTTGAATGGCAGTAAAGATATCTGGAGTAAATATGTATGCGCCACAATTTATACGGTCACTCACCTGTTTTTACAGCAATAGAAGGCGGGAGGGGGGGGGGGGGGGTATGGGTAAGCATCAATCCTTATCCGAGCCATCATAAAGCAATAACAAAATCAAATATTGCTGAATCTCAGAATTCACACTTACAAAAGTTTCAGGCTTCTCCGTGTAGTGTAGAAGTTCATTAGTGACGGAGTCAGCTACTAGTTCCCCGAACTGGTTTGCCGACTCGGGGGATACCTGCATTCGAAGGGTAATATGGAAGTCAAACCTTAATAGGTAGAGGAAAATGATGATTGACTTGAAGTGCAACTGGGGATAAAATTATAGCTACCAACCTTGATAACCAAAATTGTTCCCATACCTCCATATCTTCTGTGAGCCTCTGCAAAATGAAGATGTCAACCAGAAAGTTAATCTTCTGAAAGTATCAGAAAAGTTACAAGAGACATAGATCACTGAATCTCAGGTTATTAGTTGGGAGGACTGTACTACGAGACAATAATAGAGCAGGAAAAAAAATAGCTAAAATCACACCTATTATATTGTCGATTCCAGTTCAATATTGTATACCAAACATGTCCTATATGTTGAAGAAAGGTATGTGGAAACAAAGAGACAATTACCTAACATCTCAGGCAGTGGAAAACTGCAACAAACATCACAATTCAGCAAAACAATGTGTGACTGCCAGGTAAAACATAGAAGCGGGTTAAAACGAATGACAAAAAAGATTAAAGAATGAGTTTGATTTACGTTTTTATTCAATACGATTATGGTTTGTTTGTTCGATCTTAACAAAACAATGATAATGTGAGAATCGTAAAAAATATAGAAACCGGATTGTCCTCCATGATCAAATCCCTGAAGCTATACAGTCCACCAGCTGATCCGTGTGGCTTGTCCTCTCTCAAGTATCTAAAACATGAAAGATCGGTAAATAAGTGCAATATTCCACAGGTTTAAGTATGAGCTTGTGAAGGGAAAAAAACATCCAAATGCATCAAAATTACCTGACAGGAACTCTAAGCTCGTTGGAAATCGAAGACACGTATAGTGCAAATTCACGCTCCTCATAGAAACCAACAAGGTATATCTGTGCTAGATTTGGGATCTAATGATAGAAACACAAGGCAGACAAGTTACTCAGCTGTACAAAATTCCTAAAATTTAATAAACAAATCCCCTACAGTATAATATAAACTCAAAATTTCTTCATTTGTAAGAAGTGAAATTTCAACTTTTAATACCATCTGATTTAAACTTATACATTTTTTGCTATAATTGATATAAATCCAATGAAATTTCATACCCTTTTACAAGCAGAGATTGGATGATGAACCATGGGTTGTCCTGCTAATGGAAAAAGTGGCTTTGGAATATTCAATGACAATGGCCTAAATCTAGTACCTGCACCTCAAAAATCTCAATTTAACCAAAATATCTTAATTTTTCCTACAGAAATGGTAATATCAAGAAAAGGGCAATCTTATTCTTATTCAATCCAAAAAATCCATACATTTAATTAAAACTAAAATACAATAATTACAATCGATTTAATAAAAGAACTCACTATTCCCTCTAAAAGTAATCAAATTCTAATCAATACCAGACTGCAATCATATTTAGTAAAATTAATTACTTAAAGATGAAAGAAAGAAATTATAATAAAAACAAAAATCATACCTTTTGTGGGTCCACCCACCATGATCACAGCAACAACTCTTTCTTCTGAACTTCCCATTTTCTCCACCAAAACAAAGCAATACCCAGATCTCAAAATCCTCTGTGCAGCTTTCTAATAATTGACCACCGCTCCAAATTCTACAGTATTTGCGTCTTCTTCAACACCATAAGTAAGCACAGCATGCACATGCACAATATATATATATTATGCCTTTTGTGTCAGTGTGTAATATTATAAAGATAGAGATGGATTGATTATAGGTAGGTACAGAGAGAGAGAGTAATATTATAAAGATGGAGATGGATTGATTATAGATAGGTACACACAGAGACAGAGACAGAGACAGAGAAGTGATTTATCAAAAAAAAAGGGATAATCTCCTTGTATAAAATAGGTTGACAAAATTTGTGTGGCAAAATTTAGGTCAATAATTTCAAAAACAGTTCTCGAAACCATTGGTTTAGATCTTGCTAACACATAATTTATAAACTAATTTTGCCAACCTATTTTGTACAAGTAGCATGACTGTCGGTGGGGGCGGTGTACATTTAAGCCCAAAGAGAGTTAAATCAATGTTTTCCCCATGGAAATCTATCAAGTGACTTAAAAGTCAACTTATTTATAAGTGAATTTTTTTTTTATATGTTTTTCCTTTTCATAAAAGAAAATAAACATTTGATGATAAGATAGGATTGTGTTCTATCTAGGCATTAGGAGGGATAACTATACAATTTTGAGTAAATAATTCGAACATTTTGTATAGAAAAGTTGACATGGCGAGACACTAATATAAAATTCTTCCATAAAAGCTCGAGATTCGGTTGATTCTCGATTCTTGAACAGAATCGTGGGTACTCAACCCTGAAATTGAAATTATCATTTTTATAATTTTTTTACTTTTACAATGTATTCACCTTGACCAATTACCTGATGGGATGAAAAGGAAATGATGAAATTGAAAGAAAAATGACAATTATTTTGCTATTTTCAAATGAATGAATTTATGTTATTTTTGCATTCGTAGTACTTTCTTATTGTTGGTTTTTGGTTTGTTATGCCACATATCGAATGCTATTGATGACATATTTTGCTAGATATGGGATATTAGTTAGTGGCACATTTGCAGTTGATTAAGAAAATGTTGAAATATACATTTGGTGGTATATTTTATTTTTTCTATTTCTACTAGATATGTAAGATAATTTATATTATCAACTCACGATTTTAGAAAAATGTTTTCGGTAGAATTGATGGTTCGAATTCAGATTCAGGTTTGATTCCCGCAATTACGTGGGTCCAAATAGTTTCATTTATGAAATATCACTCAGGGTGCAATGGGTGATTTAAAATTAGAAAGAGACTTTATCTATTTAGGTGGGAAATTGACAAATTGAGGTTAATCAAAACCATGGTTCATCTAGTGATCAATGTCAAATTGAGGGGTGCACCAATTGAAGTTTTCCCCACCTACTTAATGTCTACCCAGCAGCGATGATAGGGAAATTTAAGTCGCTTCTAACTTTTTTGGTAACCAAATTTTAAATCTTTCAATTTTGCAACAATAAAATCACTGCTGCTGCAACGCCCATCACGCCATGAGAGCAGTGCGACGGACATCCCAAAAAGTCGGCCTAGGCTCGGGCAACATAGTAGAATACAAGTGACGACCCTAATCTTATGCCTGTAATAGGTTTCTTTACCAACAGTCCATGTATTGGTTATTGAGTGGAGGAATTCAACTGGGGTTTCTGGGAAAAAATAAATAAATAAATAAAATCCTTTATTAGTTTTTTGTACACCTTATCGAACACGTAATATTCCATGATTATTACGCTAATTTCTCTAGTCATATTAAATTCAGTGTACAAAATATGTCATGTTAATTATGTAATTTTTAAGAGTTTATTTGCGAAAAACTAACCTGATTGGGGTGATTGGGGTTTAGGTGCTGACGTGTATTTGGGAGATGAACCTATATTTAAAGTGCTTTTATATAAGACGCTTTCTAAGATACTCTATGACTGCGAAATATAGTCGAATAATGTGTAACTAACCTTGTGGTGGTTTGTTGTAAGGTTTTGGCAATCCTTGATGATAACCTGCAAAATGAGGCCAATCAAGATTTTGCATAAAATACTAAAAGATGAATATGTAAACTAGTTTGGTGTATCCAAGATTTGACTAAACTAAAGGATTGGAAAATAAAACATATCGTGTTATTATCGAGTCATGTGTACCAAACTTCAAACTTACAAGATGACTGAATGTGCTTTTAATTACCTAAATTTCCCCGAACAGCCTGTAATTTGCAGAATAGCCCTACAAGAGGAGTAGTACTCGATGTCGTTGGCCCAGTTTGTTCGTACTTTGATCGATCATCAAAGAACTCATCTTTATCATTGGGACCACCCACCAAGGCTCCGTATAGAATATTAAGATTCGGTTCAATCTGTTTGTACCAACTTTCGAATCCTTCCACACACCCAACTACGGAATGAAGAACTGATTTGGAGGCAATTGAAGAACCTCTGTGATGTACATGAATGGGGTAGTTTTTCCCATATCCCACTAAGTAGCTTAATGATTTAGGGTTTTTGCCTAGAATGTAATCAGCCTGGGAAACCAATTTCGTTAAGGTTTTCTCCTCAAGGCAGACTAAAGAAGAAAAAAATGACTTGTTTAAGGTTTGTCTCGTAAGAGTACAAATTTGAACAATGTTAAGGTAGAAAATTGATTATGTTTAAATCCATAAGAATAGCTCTCTCACTCGACTCTTTCTCTCCTGAGACACCCTCAAGGGCTGCGGGTCAAATAAGGACATTCGGCTGGTTCTTAATATAGTTTTACAACGATAGCTAAACCTTATTCCTAGTAAACAGAATGAATTAGTTAAAAATCATACATACTTGTGATTTAGCAAAATTGAGGAGATCTTGAGGTAGGACTTGAGCCTCGGGACACTTGATTACACCCTTTGCCTTGGCAAGATAATCAGAGTACACTGCCATAAGAAATGAAGCTGATGCTGCATATTGCATATTGTTCCATTCACGTACGTAGAGTAGACCCCCTAAAAAATCATCATCATAAATGAATTATAAACAATAAACATCATTAAAAAATGAGAAATTTTAGATTAAATAGTAGTGTTCAAACCAGGAGTCATGGCTACGTTGTCAGTCATTCCTTTGTAGACAAGCACATGTAAAATAATCTGCTTTTACTTGATATTGTTTTAGTGTTGAAGTGTATGCTCCTCCAGCTCCATCCAATAATATAAATTGCAGTCAGATAACAATATATCACGACCAGATAACAATAGGTCACAATAAACGCATTATAGGGCACAAATATTTATAGTGAAAATAGACATGGTCATAGCAGTCACAAATAACACAAACTTGATAACATAGAGTCACAATTAACACATAGAATATATCAATAGTCACAATTAACAAAAACTTGGTCATAAAAAGTCATTCTTCACATTTTAGATCACAAAACATTTTTAACACAAACATATATAGTAAGATACCGTCACAATTTAGACTACAGTGGTCAGAGATCGTCAAAGTTAAGACGTATCAGGTCATATACAGTCACACTAAAAATAGACATGATTATAAACAATAATAACTTACACGTCTCGTTACAAACATTTAATGTTATAATAGATCTGATGGGTTAACATATGATGATTGACACGAGTGATTTTTACCAACAATCTAGAAATTCAAGCTAAAACTCTGTTTCATATCATATACTAAAACGAATATTTTCCAATGCAGCTGGATTCAACAACCCGAGACGAGGTCTTAATATAATTCTTCTAAAACGATTTAAGTTTCCAATTTCAAACATTTAATTTCCAAGATTTTTTACTCGGAAGTAAGGTAAAAAGGTAAAAAAAAATGCGGAATATAAGCTTAGCCAGTATCAAATAAGGAATTAACCGCATGAAATGAGCTCAAAATACAATTAGATGCATTAAAACCCATCCCATATACTTGTGTAAATATTACAAATTATTATGAATAGCTAGTACCACCAAAATTATTTAAAGGCCTTCCCCAGAAACTCCCAAAAGCTCTCCAAATCAACAATTGCAATTAGAATGATTGGCCTTTTGGGCATAGAATCCCCAACATGTCCCCCTCTTCTTTGTTTACCATTGTAAAAGGAAATTGTATCATCCTAAACATTCATTTGTTTTGATTTCACAAACGTAACCTCAGCCTAATCTACAGATAAAGCTTCACTTCAATTTCATAAATCCCATATTTCTTCTCTTTGTTAAAGTTCGAAATCTCATCGTTTTCGAGAAAAACCAATTTCTCTCAAAGAATCAATGATTGCATATCTTTACCTTCCATAAAAAGCCATATCTTCGATTCGATCATAATAAATACTAATGTGCTTGTCAGGGTTTCGAATTGTCAAAGAATGTCAGTATTTGCTTTGGGTAAATTCAATTGATCTACCAACAAGCTTCAACTTCTCCAAAAGAATAAATTTCATAATTTTGACTGTATTTTGACTCCATTTGTTCATTGTGGCTAGAAATCAAAGATTTAGGCAGAAATTGCAGTGATTTTGATGAGATTTTGGAAATTGGGTGCGTAGAGAGACAAAATGCAATGTTTGATTGTGGAAGGGGCGTGATAAATATCTTTTAAGAGTTTTTCTACTCTTATCGGGGCCACTGGCCCCTCACAATAGTGGGGGCCCATCTTTTTAAAAAAAGGTGGGCCATCTTTTAAATATGGAATAAGTCCTAGGATCTATTTTAAACTAAATTTTTTTATTCTAATTTAGATTATATTATCGCTACATTATATATTATTATACTGTTTTTAGCACATGATTTTTGAAACTATTTTATAAGATTGTTAGTTATGAAATATGATTTTTATAGTCTAGTAATTATGTATTTTTCCCTTTCAAATATGTAAAAGGAAAACTGGGAGCCCAAATAGATGGGCCTGACTCAACATAATTCTCAACCCTGTGGAAGTGGGGACCCATGTGGAAATGGATCAGCAACAAGACAAATTGTGGGCCTGGTAGATATTTTCAAATTTGTAAAAGGAAAACTGGGAGCCCAAATAGATGGGCCTGACTCAACATAATCCTCAACCCTGTGGAAGTGGGGACCCATGTGGAAATGGATCAGCAACAAGACAAATTGTGGGCCTGGTAGATATGCTCAAATTTGTAAAAGGAAAACTGGGAGCCCAAATAGATGGGCCTGACTCAACATAATCCTCAACCCTGTGGAAGTGGGGACCCATGTGGAAATGGATCAGCAACAAGACAAATTGTGGGCCTGGTAGATATTTTCAAATTTGTAAAAGGAAAACTGGGAGCCCAAATAGATGGGCCTGACTCAACATAATCCTCAACCCTGTGGAAGTGGGGACCCATATGGAAATGGATCAGCAACAAGACAAATTGTGGGCCTGGTAGATATGCTCATGAGTGCACATGCAAGCAACGACCGAGTCTCGTGGCATGGTCTTCATCAAAAAGAACCCATCTTCACATAAACCTAATCTCCAAAAAAGTTATTCAACAATCCAATCACTTCCCACAAAACTCACCATCTTATCATGAACTTCGTCACCCCAAATCAAGAACCCATTTTTTCACTCTGCAAATTAGAGTGTTAACAAATGGGTGGAAATGGCAAGAAACTACACAAATGGAAAATCGCTTTTCACAGACCCTTCTTCAAGTCTGACAACAACAAAAAACAGCCACCCCAAGAATTCATTTGCCCTATTTCGAATTCTTTGATGTTCGATCCAGTTGTTGTTTCCTCTGGGCAGAGTTTTGAGCGTTTGTCTGTTCAAGTATGCAAAGATTTGGAGGTCACCCCGACTCTGCCTGATGGTTCAACTCCGAATTTTACTAATATAATTCCCAATTTAGCTCTCAAGAGTACAATCCAAAATTGGTGTTCAAAGTCTGGATTTGAACACCCGAATCCGCCTGAGTATTCAGAAGTTGAGTCTATTATTAGTTCTTCCATGGGATTCTGTTTAAGGAGTCGACATAATTCGGAAATTGGGGTTTCAGAAAGTGATTTGCTTGACGGTGTTTCTGAAACCCCTCCGGTTTTATTCAGCCATGCTTCTTCGGAATTGAATTGCCCGAATTTTTACTCCTGTTCGAGTTCAGAGGAATCTGTGATTGCAAATATGACACCCCGTTTGCCGTTTGCTACTAGGCCATCTTGCTTTTCAGCTTCATCTTCGACGACAACCTCGTCGGAATTTATCGTATCGGACGAGATTTCGAGTAAAAATTCTGCTTCATCAGAGGATGAAAATATGGTTAACATGATGATGAGTTTAGATGTATTTGAGCAAGAACAAGCTGTGATTTTATTGAGGAAAATTACGAGGACTAATGAAGAAGCTCGAGTTTCATTGTGCACGGAAAGGCTTCTTTTTGCTTTGAAGCAGTTGTTAAATACGCGGTACGCCGCCCTGCAGACCAACGCCGCCGCCGCAATGGTGAATCTTTCACTTGCAAAAGTCAATAAAATCAAGATTGTGAGAGCTGGGTTTATTCCTCTATTAATTGACATTTTGAAAAATGGGTTTCAAGAATCACAAGATCATGCCACGGGGGCAATTTTCAGCTTGGCACTTGAAGATGAAAACAAGACTGCAATTGGAGCGCTAGGCGCTTTGCCACCATTATTGCACGCTCTGAGATCGGGATGGGGTACGACACGGCACGATGCGGCCATGGCTCTGTATCATTTGACATTAGTGCAGAGCAATAGAGCAAAGATTGTTAAACTTGGAGCTGTGGGAACATTATTGGGGTTGCTGAAGGATCCGGCAGTGGCGTCGCAGGTGTTGCTGGTTGTGGTGAACCTGGTGGCCTGTGCGGAGGGGCGTTCAGCTTTGTTGGATGCCAATGCGGTGGAGTGCTTGGTGGGGATGTTAAGGAAAGGGACCACGTCGGGTTCGGGGTCGACCTGGGAGAATTGTGTGGCGGCATTGTACTCGTTGAGCCATGGGAGTTTGAGATTCAATGGGCTAGCGAGGGATGCGGGGGTGGCCGAGGTGTTGCGAGAGGTGGCAGAGTGTGGAAGTGAGCGTTCAAGAGAGAAAGTAAGGAGGATATTGGTGATGTTAAGAGAAAGGGACGAGGAGGAAGAAGGACAAGAGGACGAAGATGTGGACTGGGAAGCGGTAATGGAGGGTGGGGTGACTCGGGCGAGGCGATGAATTGGGAGGTCATGATCGCAAAAGTATCGAGTCCTAATTTGGTCACGATGGATGGGAGAGTGGCCTAAGGTAGAGTAAGAGCAACCACATCAAGGAGATACCGAGGAGGAGGATTTTGGCAACCTTAAGAGGTAGCAACGACGAGGAGTAGGAAGAACAAGAGGTCGACGAGATTGGCTCGGAAGGGGTAACGGAGGAGTCTGACAAGGTGACTCGGGTAAGGCAGCTCCACAACTCAACTAAATTAAGATTGTCATTGGGTTAGATGGGCACAAAAGGTTGTATAATTAGGATTTTTCTACTTGTATATAAAAATATGTACATAACGAGTTACATGATGATATGATGTAGTGGGAAAAAATGGATAAAAAATTGATTGTGTTTTAAACTGACAAATGATAGAATGTTACGTGATATTATATAATCATTATGTAAATCTTGATATAAATGTAGCAAAATCGGTATAATTATCGGTCATTAATGGAACTTGTCAATATTACTGCGCACTTTAAGGTGTCTCTTCGTGGTTCTTTTATTTTGGGAACTTTTCCTTTTTCTTTTCCTTTTAGTCAATTATTTGAGCCTTTAATTAGGATTGTAATTTTAATTTACATGTAAATAATATAGTTGAAAAGTAAATTGGACTCCTGATTAGTCTACATTTGAGTGCATGTCAAATGTTGTTGTGATTGAGATAGTATTTATTGGGACATTTCTTTGGACTAAAATTTAACATAAGATCATAACATGCCAAGGAAATAGTCTACCATGTCATATTCTAAAGTCTTCCACAATAAACTATAATTGACCTAGAACAGCCAGAGACCGTTCTTGAATCGAGTCATAGCACAACTCAAGTTGGACTATTACAAAATCGTTCTAAATTTTTAAACAAAAACTAACGAGTAATTATAAATAGTTTATAAACAGGAGATAAACATTAGTTTACATCTTCAATAAGCCGTGAGATAAAATAAAGCCTATGTTTGGTTTAGATGTTAAAATCGGAATTTAGTAGGTTCGATAAAAGCTGATTTAACGTGTGTTTGAAAAGTTGTGAACCACGTTACATGTGTGGTTATTAATTTTAACTTAAATTAAAATTAATTTTTTTTTTATCTGAATCAAATATGGGCAAAATAGCATTGAAGGTAGGGTTTGGACATCCTCATTTCCATCAAGTTTGAATTGGCTTACACATTAAAAGCTGGATTTATGAACGTATACGAGAGGGAAGTGACAAGTTGTTGGAATCCAAGACAACTCAATTCTTTCTGGCGAAAGTGACAAGTTGTTGGAATCCAAGACAACTCAATTCTATTTAGCGGAAGTGACAAGTTGTTGGAATCCAACCGTTGAGTTAAGATAAATCGAGTACTTTGTTCATTATTTTTCAAAAAAAAAAAATTATTTTAAATTATATATTTTCACGATAAAATATTTTATATGTAAATTCAAAAAAATTTCTTATTTTTTAACTATATTCTTCGAAAAATCACTGTTTTAAAATTCATTTTCTTAAAAAAAAAAAAAATCTTTTTAATGGCATTAAACAGATGCTTACTTTAAAGGGCATGTAAATGATCCAGAGTAGAGAGGGCCAGATGGCTTTCTCAGTCAACTTGGGCAACTTTGACTAGGCTTCAATCAATTACTTTTTCTTTAATTTTGCTTGAAAATAATATTATATAATTAATCAGATAATTACACTTATAAGTAGTTTTAAATTTGAAAAAATAATCATAGTGTTTGTACTAAATTTCTTAGAATGAAGAGTTGATGAGTTTTAAGTTGTAGACTAAGGTCCTGTTTGAGTTACATTATTTTTTTTATTCTCATTCTTATACTCATTTTTAATTACACATTTTTTAATAAAATAATATTTTTATCATATCAATAATTTTTCCTTCTTTTTCAACCACATGTTCTTCATTACATCAACAGTAAAAATGTATTCTTTTTAAAAAAATATGCATCAAACGGGGGGCTAATTCAAATTTGATGGAAATGAGGTTGTACTAAATTATTATGAACCAAGCATTATAACCCAATATATCTTGGGGCACACTATTTTAACCACAATATATGTCGCAGTTTTGAAATGGTGAATTTTTCGAAAGATGCGTGACTAAAAAGTATGAAGACATATTATGTGTAAAATATTTTATTGTAAAAATATGTGATTGGAAATGAGTTCGAAAAAAAAATTATTTTGATGATTGTCAAATATGGACTAAGCATTATAATCAAATATCTCTTGTGATATACTTATTTTAACCGCAAAGTAGTAATTATTTTTAAAGTAAGTAATTTACTTATTTCAAAATTTGATATATAAATATTATTTATTTAAAGAGGGTTGCACCAACACAATTTTTAATGTTTAATATAAGGGAAAATTTTATGGATCAGGTATTATCTATCATGAAATCAAAAATCATGCCCCAAATTTTAGAATTGCAAAAATCAGGTTTTTTCATGAATTAATTAATTATAATTTACAATTATTATATTAAACTAAATATTTAACTGTAATATAATATAATTAACCCACCCCACCTCCACCACCTCTAGCTCCAGCGACTACTCCGGCGACTGTTTCCGGCAACACTTAATTCC
>CAIGRN010018710.1:0-10639 GCA_903798345.1 Fraxinus anomala
TTTTCTAGTATTTGTTTATTGTTTTATGTTTTTGTGTGGGTTTGATGAACCTGCCAGCAATGATGTTGAATTCTGGAATAAGTATGAACTATAAATGGTGGAAATATTGTATGATTAGATTAATCAATACTTGTTTATGTGAAACTTGACATTCTTTGTCCACGACACTCATGTTTTACATATTAAGTTGGTGTTTTGACTCATTACTTAGAAAATAGTTGAACATAGTAAGTTAAACTCGAATAACCTCTATTTTATTAATCTATAACCCATTTATAGAGTAGTTTGGAGGTGGTTGAACTGTTACAAGGGAATATTGAGATGAGTAGGGTTTCGTGCATGAAATTTTTCTTGTGTAGATTGTCTAAAACCAATTAGAGGAAAATGAGGTAAAGTCTTAAATTAGGGGTTGGTTTTAGAGGCTGAATGTCTAAAAGAAAAAAAAGCATAACACTAGTTTATGTATGAATAAAATCATCTTTTCGAGCATCTATAACTTGAGTGAATAAGCTTATAAGGGTTTAAAATCTGGTGCCCTATGGTCATCTGACTTGGAAATCATTGATCTAAAGATTACTACATGAGTTATATAGAAAGTAAATGAGAGGATGTTTAAAAAAATAATAATAATAGTTGAAAAAAGCACAATTATATTGATGAAGTCTCAAGACATTTGGTTGATAGAACTATACATTTGATATGAAATAAGTAGTTTAGTTTAATCTTAAGGTTGAGGCATTCAAAAATTTAAGATAATCTTGACTTTTTGAAGTGTAAACTTGTGGTAGTAAGAAGAATCCAAACTAAGGGAGGGAAAGGGGTAGAATTAAATAATTTCAGCTTGGGATCTACCCTTGAAAAGTTGAGTGAAAAGAATAAGTTTGGGGATGTGTGTATATTTCGAGAGAAGAAAGAAGATATTTGACTACTACGGGTCATGAGTTGAGCCAATCATGAGCTTCATATATTTACATGAGTTAATACATACCCACGTCGAGTTATGCATATAACAGGTGGAGATTGATTTGATTTTGCATTGATGAATCTGTTCATTATGTTGATTATTAAATTTCAATTTTGAGACACGGCAGGTTGTCAAAACATATTTTGTTTGGAGTTAATTTACAGTTTGTTTGATGACAAACAATTGTTCAAGTTTGAGGGATTTGATAAGTGTGTTTTATACATTTATTTAGGGCACTAAATATGGACAATTGTTGGTAAATATATTGAAATATGGCCTAATTCTATATAAATTATGTTTTGTAGGATAACATTGATGAACATGGTGAGATTTAGGAAAAAGAAGCGAAAATGACTAAAATGGAAGAAAATCAAAGTTTAAAGACCAAAGTGCAAATAATAGAAAGATGACCCAGAAGAAGAAATGAAGACGCAAAAGAGTTGAAGACCAATTTAATGAATACATGAAGTGTTGGAAGAAGAAAAAAAAATGAGAAGAGATCATGAAATGAGAAAACGGAGTTCGGCAACCAAAACATAAAGAATGAAAGTCTGCTTAAACTATGCTATATCATATTTCTTTTAGCCATGCGGTTGCATGGTGTGATGCAGGGCCTTCCGAAATTGAAAATGGTTGAACTATGTTATATCATTAAAATGAATTATGCAATAGCATAGTGTAATTTTGTAGGAAAAATTTTAGTTTTTCCAGCTCTTATGGAAACAAATCTTGGGACGTCTTTTAAAGACCTAAAGTCGTCCAGAAGTGGTTCCAAGAGATTTTGGGAGCATAGAAGGAAGTAAGAAACACGAAGATCTATTACAAGACTCGAAGATTCAATTCAAGATTTATTTGGATGATATCGATTCTTCAATATTTCTTTGGCTTCCTTCTTCATAACATGCTAGGCTAGTTTTCTTTTTGTTAGGAGAACGATAAACCGTGAAATATGAATTTTTAATTTTTAATTTTACACACTTGACATTGAAAACACGTTTTTGGATATTAGATGATTTATATCATTTTCTTTTCTCCACAATTATTGTGCATGGTAGTTGTGTGAATGTGGTGACTTATTTTATGCATTCGAAAAAAAGGAAAATTTTTTCGACATATATAAATTGTCATAGAGTCCAATAGGGGATATAAATATGCCGCTATACTCTGCGAATCTTCAAGTGTACATAAATATTCATGCACTCTTGTATATTCGCATCCGCCATAAAAATATAGTCGGCTCATATATGAGAGTAAATTTAACATTACTCGAAAGAGATTGTTAAATAAAATAGGAATATTGATTCGTTAAAATTCAATCGTGTTATCAAAGTGTAACACTAATGTTAAAAATGATTATTGCATGAAAATTCAGGATCTTAGTGCATTTGTCATTTATCAAATACATCAATTTACATTTAACATAAATTGTATTTAGTCTAGTTAATTTATTCATAATTGCATAAATAAATTATTTTAGTCATAACTTTTCACAAACAAACACACCATGTAATTCGTTCTTCGGTTAAGGTCGTGATAATCAAATTACTAAATCAATCTTTGTGGAACGATACTTAGACCCAAAATCCACTTTGTTACTTGTTAATGAACCGTATACTTATGGTGGGTTTAATTCGAAAGATATTTTCGTGAACAGAAGACATCATTTTTCATTGGTCGTCAGAGATAATATACGAATAAACAAAACTGGACATAAATATTGCTGAAATTTAAAAACATTGTTTTCTTGAGGACGAAGATTATATACAAAATTTACTTGACTATGTTTTTCTAATATCTTAATTGTATGATATAGGTCCTGACCTTGAAACTGCAAACCTAGGCAAGGGACTAGGACCGTGCTGCTTGATGTTGAGCCTTCAACAAATTTTGTCTTGCGACTCAAGCTATAATCCAAGGGCCCAGATCGCCTAACATAATAACATTGCGATGTTTGTTGTCTGTACTCATGCTACCATTTTCAGTATCATACTGATCTTGGCCATGAGTAAAATCTCTATGCGGCTGCTTCAATGCAGGAAAAGCATGTGCTAGTGACGTGGCAGCCTGGCAGGGGAGTGTCTGGGGGATGAACTCAATAATGCTAGTGGAGTTGAAGAATTCGAATAGTACTGACTGTATACTGAACGAAGGATGGCATAAGGTACATGAGATTCCAGTAAGCTTCTCGGTAGGTATGGCGAGAGCTTACATAATTGTCATTTCGTGATTGTTTTTTAATAGCACAAATGAAATAGATCTATAGTTTTTAAATAAATGAATTTAATGAGGAGATAATATTAGAATGTGATGTGGATGAAAATAGTATTTTTTTTAAATTTTAATTCTTTAATAGAGATAGATAAAGAATGAGACAGATGTACAACAATCGTGGAAATAAATGACAGCTCCCTTTCCCATTTTGTGTCAATAGCTCACTTCTTGAGCTTTAGCATTTAGCAACATACATGTATATGTTTGCGGAAATAGGTAAATTAGATACCCTAAATTTGACCAACTTCTGCAAATAATAGACAAATCACATATATTTGGAAAAAGAACTATTTATCATAATCTTCACAATTCGAAGAAACTCCACTACTACTACGCTTTCTTCGATGCAGACTGGGCCGGGAACAAGGGTGACCAAACCTCTACAAGTGCGGAAGTCATGCCTATATCATCTACCTTGACCATAACCCTATCATGTAGCTCTTAGAAGCAACAGACGACTGATTGTTCTTCGAAGGATACCTTTCTGTCGGATCCACTACAGCAATTGGACCTTATTTGGAATATTGATATGGAAATAGACCATGTAGAATATGGCAATTGGCAAAATATTGGTGGACGATGAAAGAAGTCCGGGCTTTGTGCTTCTTTGAGTCTAATCTTGACTATCAGTTTTGATCATATAGCTGAAATTGTTTCAGAGAAATAAAAAGTCTGTTTTCACTCATCATTGGGTTCAAACTCTCTCTCAAAATATTTTTGGAAAAACGAGTTGAAGGACTATTTTCGAATAATGAGTTCATCTTGCTTTCTTGATCATTAAGAAATTCGAGGAAACAGAATGTTGTTTCAATTGGAATAGACATGCCGAAATTGGTAATGTTGGCATAAAGGCCAAATAGATGATTTAAGTGGTCAACTTTAGACGTGTATTGATTTTCGATAATGGCATACTAAAGTACTCTCCAAAACATTCACAATGATACAAAGAGCTTCACTTTTATTTCTGAATAATTTATGCAACTCAATCTAGCTTTAATTTCACATGCTCATTGAAAGTTCACTTACCCCTTTTATTTTTTTTGAATACCTGTTTCTTTACTTGTAGTTCTGAAAATGTTTACTGTATAACTGGAACAAAGAAAATATGCAGCAACTAAACAGCAACAGGATCAAGAAGATCCTTGTTAATTTCAATTATTTGCTAAAGGTGTTCAGAATCACCTTTTGTAGGGAAGTTCACGTGAATCAATCTCCTGATTACTAAGTACTAGTTATTGAATTTCAGATAGCAATTAACATCATTAGACTTCCTCGGAACACGGGGATCATCCTCGGAATCAGAGTCAAAGTCATGTGCATCCACGTTTTCCAACACATATGTGCGTCTCTACAAGAGAGAGCTCAACGACAGTCGAGCGACAGTTATTTTATTTTTGTCGCTCAAGTAGCTTCCAAGCGATAAGTTAGCGATAATGCAACGCCGTGTTTCTCCTCTTTCCATGTTTGAACCCTAGACCTCATAACCCAATTTATACAAAATGCACCCTAGGTCATTGACTTTTACAACACATTACAAATCAATCATTTTGTCTATAGAATCGCCAATACTAAAAACCTAACAACTTTAAATCATTCATAAAATGATCAAAGGGTGAAAATAATAAAACCTTAAGACAAATAAATTTTAGATTACCTGAAATGTGTTAAGAAATTAAACGAAAACTTAAGGAATTTAGATATTTCGCAAGGGTAGGATTTTTCTTTTGTGACGTCATTTTACTAGTCAATTTTGTGGGATTTAGTTAATTATATGTTTCTATCTAGTACTTTTTCTACTTTCATTATTCATTCACTTCTTATAGATCAAGTTGTATTGTGTTTCAACGATTACAGCTATTTAATTATTCACTCATCTTCAGTATTTGTTGGTGGAGATGGGGGTGGAACACACATCAAAACAGATACACAACTAAGTTCGAGTCTTATCTATCTCTACTCCTCTCTAAATAAATGAAATGTATAAGATGTATAAGAAATGATTTTTCATGATGCAGTTGAAATTTTCTTAATCGATTTTTTGCTAAAATCTTCTTTTTTAAAAACACGTTACATAAAAGTATCAAATTTATTACTCTCATAATACATTGTTATATTCTAGATACAGCTATTTTAAAAACATAATTAAACTCGTGCAAACTCATATGTTGACTTAATCTATTCATTAAAAATGACTTTTAAAATAACATGACCTCCAGTATGTAACAACTCATTTCTTTACAGAATAAATGACCTGTTGGGCAAACTACTAAACTATTTTACCCTTAAAATAATTTAACTAGGCTAAAAACGTGAAATGAAAATTAGCTTTATCAAACATTAAAACATGTCCAATGTAGACGCAAAAGAGATGACTAAGTCAAACTCAAATATATCCAATGTAGACAAACATGATGAGTAAGTCAAATATTAAAACATGTCCAATGTAAACACACTCACACAAGGAAATGGAGGGTGGGTGGTTGGGAGTCTCGATGGGATAAGATGAACCTACCAATGTACGGGAAAATGACTGAAACAACCTGTTTTCAAAATAATATGCTAAAAAAATTAAAGAAAACTTGTGCAGTTGGTGGTCTATTAAAGAAAAAGCTTTTATAGAGACATAACTCGTAACGTGACGAGACACAAATAATAATTGAAAACGTTATTTTAATAATTGCATCACCTATTGATGCTACAACCTACAAGTCTATAATTAGAATTATGGATGTGCACGCCTAATATTATTAGTAACTTCAATTTTATTTCTATTATCTAATCAAAATTTAATTTAAATCACGCATTTAAAACTATTACTTATTATTTACCACGCATCTCATAATCCCCACTACTATATATTCTTTCTACAAGATTCTTAAAGAGTTACTACCAATCAATCCCGAATAGAGGCATCTTTTCCCCTCCACATATTAAGAGACTGTTATTTGAGGATGATCCAGATAATTGAGTCTACTTTTTTTTAAATAAATTCACGTACATAGCTATTTTTCTAGTTCTTTTTCTATTTATTTTTTGGCTTGCATAAATTAATTAGGGTTGACTTCTAAGATTCCCCCATGTGATCTTAATTAAAATTCTTTTTTTCCATAAATATTCCATTAAGACATCAAATTTCATCTTTAAAAACTACCATTATTAAGATGAGTAACACAACTTTATATATTAGAAGTTTATATTTTAATATTTATTCTATTTGATATTTATTTCTTAACGTGTTTTCGCAAGATAGTGACTTTTTTTAGAACACAAATCATCTTATCCGTGTGCTCATTTAATTCCTAGTTGATACCATACTAAAATCTCAAACAAATGTGAATCTTATTAAGAGTAATAACCAAAAATCTTGTCTAAAATCTTACAACTCGCAAAAAATGGAACCTCGGCTAGGATCACGTGCCTTCCTTGATCACCGTTGCCTCGCCCAAAGTGCCTATCATTGCTATGATCTGTGTGCTAAAAATTCTATATTTTTCCATATGTGGTTTTGTCAAAAATATATTTCCCTTTTACCACTATAACATCATATACTCCATGACCAAGTTCAAATGCTGGCTGTCTCACATGAGCTCTACAGCCTGCCTATATGTTGGGCAAATTGTTGTCAAACGATCTTTCGGACTATGATATTAAATCATTAGTTATTCAGTTGGCATCGATCAAATGAATGAATTGAAATATCAACACCTCAAATGGAACGACCTGAGCTTATAACTATTTTGGTCATTGAAAGTAGCCGAATTCAATTAGAGCTGCTTATGGCCCAACTATTTACCCCCTGGACGACTTTTGGTGTTTCATCCACTTATTGGTTATCTATTGTCTCCTTTTTTGGGCATAATCCATTACTTAACCTAAAATCCTAATTTACTACTATATATGGCCAGTCACTTTGCCTTGAGAAATATACGATATTGCCCTAGCCTTTTGTGAGAAAAACATCGAATGTTCTGTCTCTGCTTTGTGCATCCTACTATAGTGTTTTCTCCTTGTCTTCCTTAGCCTTTGTGGTTGCAATAATCTCCCACTTTTGTGCCCTTTGTGGGCAATACAAAAGCAACCGGAGTTAGGAGATTGAATTGTTATTTGGTGGTGTCGATCTCGGTTGGTTTGATAAAACTGAGCCTAGATGGCCTTAGGTGTTCCATTCTTCCACTTTACATTTGGTATCTGGGAGTTGGTACAAGTTTTAGATCTAAAATCGACCAAAAAAACTCACCCAAATTCGATTTCTCAAATGATCGAACCTGCAACCTTGATTTCCAGCTAAACCATGAAGTTTTTAGAGTTTTTGGACAAACGGAAGCCGAAACTGCACTGTGCATGTGGAGGCGCTATTGGGTGTGTGGCGCGAGAAAGAGACGACCATCGACGGAGACGGCGCTTGGGCGCTCCGACGGTGGCATACGGTGGCGTGTCGGGCAGAATCTGGAGAAGCTTCATTCAGACAATTTTCTCGTTTCTTTATTCTGAATGTACTAATAACTTTAATTTTGTGTTTCAGGTTATACAGTAAATCTTGGACGATTTTTCCCCTAGACATTCGATTTGCAATCTTTAGTCAACTGTGTTGATACATTTGCTAAAACTTTAGAGTGAATAGTGGTGGCCATAAAGCAGCAGATTCACATCTTTCAATTTTACGAAGCTTTAGACGTGGTCCGCTTTGGTAAATTGGCTTATCTCGTTTAATTTCTAGTACTAGCACGTCATCATGTGGGATGACATTAGAATAGAGATTACCATGTAGGGTAACCATCGATTGTGCTAGAAATTAAGTACTTGCCTTTAATTGTTACATGATTAAACCATTCATTTGATAAAATCAGCTTATTATCTCAATGATTTACTATGTGTGAAACTGTTTTGCTGACATATCTCTTTTGTTGCATCATTGATTATATTTAGAATACCTAGGCCTTACTCGTTCGAACATTCTCTTGATCTAAGATCAAGAATCTTATTGAACCCTGAAAATTTACAATGGTGTATATCGTTTGCGACACTAGGTCTACTTTGTGTAGCTTAATTGTGATTCTGTGTATTTCTGATTGATTCGTAAAAAATGATAACTCACAATTTTGATTTGGGAATTTTTAACGGAAAATGTGATTTTTCAATCGGCAAAAAAAAAATAGAGGTATTTTGGTTCAACAAAAGGTTTCATAAGTCATCGATAGCAACTTTTCTGTTGATTTTTCAAAAGAACAAAGAGAAAAAATTGATAAGCTTGCTTATGCTTCAACCATTTTATACTTGCCTGATACCATTCTGAAAAAAAAGTGGGTAAACTTAAAACCACTAAAGAACTTTAGAAAAAAATGGAAGACTTGTATTTTGCTCAAATTCACCCGGAACAAGCTTTACTTCATCAAGTACAAACGAGTGGTAACCTAACTTGTTGAACAATGCAAGTAATTTATTAAGTCCCCATTTGACAATTTTTTTTTTTTGAAATTATAAATTGGTGGATCTCATAAAATATATAATTTAAAATGGATAAAAATATGGATCCAATAAAATATGTTGTTGAAAATAAATTTTAACCAGCTTATAATTTAAAAAAAAAAAGGTCCAATAGGAGCTAACTTTGGAGTATTACCATGATTCTACTGCAAAATAGATACCGGTCTTGATCATTACGATTCCATCGAGTTGTAGAACTATTTTGTCAAGTACGTTAAATAAATAAATAAATAATAGGTAAGTATACATCAATTGAGGCTTGTTTGTGAATTTTTTTTTTAAAAAATCATTTTTTCTCGTAACTTTTCTAGGAGACCCACAACTTTTCTTCTATTTTTCTCCACTTTTAAAAATACATTCTTAAAGATCAATTTTCCCTGAAAAATTTGTGTGAAACAAGCTTTTATTCAATTATGAATTGAATTGCAATTTTTGGAAAGGAACAACCTCAAAAGTTTTTGGTTCAAATAGTGAAGATTTATGTATGGGAAAATTTCATAACTAAGAGATTAAGTTTCACCCATTTCAAATCTCATAGTTTTTTTAAATTTTATTTATAAAGTAATTAATTAAACATATATTTTATTAATTAAATATATTAAGGTTACAATTCCATATAATTTGGTCACAAATTCTATTGATCACAAATCACAAATTTTACATATCACAAATTATTTTACGATTTTATAGATCAGAATTTGTTCATCGATCACAAATAAAAAATTGAAATGTCACACATTATTTTACGGTCACAATTCAAAAATTTATATGCTACAATTTGTTCATCGTTCACAAATCAGATATAAGCCACAAATTATTTTACGGACACAAATCAAAAATTTTATAGGTTACAAATTATTTTACGGTCACAATTCAGAAATTTTATAAGTCATAATTTGTTCATCGGTCACAAATAAAACAATTTATACGTCACAACTTATTTATCAATCAAAAATCACAAATATTATAAGTCACCACTTAGTAGACAGTCACAAATTGTCAAATTATTGGTTACTAACAATTTTTTAGGTCATACATTATTTTTCTTGATCACAATTTATATTTTTCATTGGTCACATATTACTTATCGGTCACAAATTAATGAATTTAATGGTCACAAACGATCAAATAATATGTGACCACCATCAAAACTTGTGACAATCACCTCACCACTGCCACCAACAACATGACAACAGAACCCATGTCGCAAGAACCACACTCACCACCTCTCGACAACAAACCATCATCTAAAAATACCGACATCACCATCACCACCACTACCCGCTCACAACCACCGCACGACGACCACCACCACCACCACCACCACCACCAACAGTAGCATAACCACCAATGCCGTATGTACCACCACCAAATTTAATTTTAACATGTAAAGCAACCTAACATGCTCAAATAGTTAGCATTTGAGTTCAAAGTGAAGGGGTGCCATTTATGAGGACCCATCATTTACACCATTTATGAGGACCCATCATTTACACCTACTCTGTCACCATGTTCCAAATCCATCATCGTCGAATCTACCAGCAACTGCAAGCAATGGCTTTGATTAATTGTTTCACACAGCACGTTTTCAAAATAAGTTCACAAATATTAAGCCAAATCCAGAAAATGACAAGTAGTTTTCATATTTTATCTCCACTTTATGAGCAATCATAATTTTTATCATCATCAGAATGTGTGGATTTTCACGAAGAACTGTTATATATCGGATACACTAGTGCAGAATTCAGGTGTTCATGAAAATTTTAGCTTCAAGTGTCAATAAATTATGAAATCATATATCGTTGATAGTGTCCATAAATTAGGTCGCATTAAGGAGATGAGAGAACCGTCGTTGCCACCACCACCATCCCCATCGTCTACAGCCGCCACTGCCACAACCTCCACTTGCACCACCAACAA
>CAIGRN010018722.1:0-10323 GCA_903798345.1 Fraxinus anomala
AAAATGGTGAATCTGTGACTTTAAAAGTATGGCGCAGTTGTTGCCAGAATATTTGCCGGAGTTTGAACAATTACCGGAATTAAGCGACGACGAACGGTCACCGAAATAGTCGTCGAAATTAACTGTTGCCGGTAACAGTCGCCGAAGTATTCGCCAGAGTTAGGGGTGGTGGAGATGGAATAGGTTTATTATATTATATTACAGTTAAATATTTAATTTAATATAATAATTCTAAATTATAATTAATTAATTCATCAAAAAACCTGATTTTTGCAATTATAAAATTTGGGGCCTGATTTTTTATTTCATGATAAATCGCCGGAGCAGTAGGGGAGGTGGAGGTGGGGTGAGTTAATTATATTATATTAAAGTTAAATATTTAATTTAATATAATAATTATAAATTATAATTAATTAATTCATGAAAAAATCTGATTTTTGCAATTCTAAAATTTGAGGCCTGATTTTTTATTTCATGATAGATAATACATGATCCATGAATTTTTCACTGATCAAAATTCATAACCCAACTTAAGCGAGATAGGTTGGAAATTCTTTATAAAGATAGCAACTTATGCCAAACATGCTCTGCCTACAAATATCAGAATTTAGGCAATTCGACTTCTTTAAAATAGAAGAGCTAATTGTTGAAACAAAGAGTTCATTAAATATTTGCCTTACAAAAATAAATTAATTGGAATCCAGTACTTGATCATAAATATTTGAACTAATCAGGCTAGTAACCTGCAGAAACGAAGGAAAAAACTATAATCAACACCGACACCAACTCACTCACTGCTCCAAGTATCAGGTCTAGACAGTACTTGACATGCAGTGTTTAACAGGTCGAAGACAGTTTTTTCTTCCTTAATATAGTTCAGTACTGCCTAGTTCACAGTACCAAGGTAAAAAGCAAATACAACTTACAATTATGTCGTCACCAACTGACAAAGATAATCTATACCACACAGTTGTTGTTTCTTAGTATTTTCTTTTACTAATCTTAAGGATTTGCACGACTCCCTCTACTGATTTCCCGCTTTCATCTTTTTCCTCTGCTTTCGCCTTTGTTCATGTAAACCTGGAGAAGTAAAATGAAAATGTTGCAGAGTTAGCTTCAGGAAAAAGGAATATTGAAGATACATGATAGCAACAAGGAGAATGATAGAGAATATAAATAACAAAACAGCAATGCTATGAAATATTGGTGTGCAGGAAGGATAAATGAGATACGTTTTTTCATCTCTTTCCTCTTTCTTCTCAAGTCATCCATATTCTTTCGCTTTTCAGAAATCTCTTTCAGATCCAAGCATGCCTGAGAATATTTGACAGAGACCAAACTTTAGGTCAAATGAAAAGGAACAGAGCAACGCATTTTTCTAATGAGAAAACAGGAATTCGATAAAAATATAAAATACACACGCAAAGGTAAAAAAAGCGAGTTGATATTTTCAAGACTCATAAAAAAGGAAACACATTTTTACCGCTGCATAACAAAAATATGAACAGCAGATCAATAAAATCTAAATTTGGGACTTCCAGATAATTTCACCAAAACGTCAATAATATAACACAATAAAAGAAAATGGGTAGATTTCTGTTGCATTACCTCTTTATTTGCACTCCTCAGTGCCTGAAGTGGTTCTACACAATCCTGACCAATAACTACCAACTTCCGCCTTTTGTTTTCGCCAAAACTACTTGCTTCACCAAGTTTCTGCTTCGCCAGTTCTTCAAATTGATGTTGAAGAAGAGGTGACACACCGGCCTGGGAAAGATTCAATTAAAAAATTTAAAACATCACATATCTCATGCATAAGGATATGAAGTAGAAGAAAATAGAGTATGCTATGTTTTCTTCACTCTTGTGGGGTATCACCTTAATCAAAAGTTTGATATAAAAACTGGCATAGGGTATGTGCAATAAAAAAGAATGACGAAACCGACAGAGATGATCAAAAGCCGGAATAGGGTCTCTTAAATAGATCATGCTTTAAATATTTATTATCTTTGTAAAACCTTCCCATGCTATCGAGACTAGACATAAGAGCATGTTGGCTAAGCTTAAAAGTTGCTTTTTAAGTAACCTAAGCTTGTTTGAGGTTTTCTAAAAATTTCCTTTTTTTGGATTTCCAGTATAAAATTTTCTATTTTGACAATACTGTCAAGAAAAGTTCACTTTTTCAGATTTACTGCCATAAAAATTAGTTACTTACTTTAAGATAGCTAAACATGTTGAAAATATAGTTATTAAACCAGGTACACAGCTAGTGAATCAGTTGGTCAATTTCGTACAAACTAATTCCTCAACTAAAATGATCTTTCATTGATTTAACTTTCTACCTAGAGAATGTTGGTTGTATTCCTAACAATTTTTATCAGTTTCAATCAATAGTGATGACAAAAAGTTATAAAATCTACTTTGGAATACACAACACGTATGATATTGAAAATAATAAGTCGAACTACTAACTACATGACAAGTTTTGTCACCCTTATTATACTTTAGTTTTAATACAAAAGTGAGACTTCAGCACTTTCATACATATATACAAGTGTGTAGTGCATATGCATGCACTTACCCCAGCCAAGTAGCGCTTTGAAAATGTTTTCGGTTGCAATGGCCGCGAAAGAAGTGTATTGATCTCCTGTAATTTAACAAATAAAGGACAAAGCTTAGAATAATATTAACTGTGGAAAAATTATATTTCATGCTGTCTGGTTTTAGAAAAGTCGTATTTGAAAGACAAATTCAATCAAACTAGCAAATTGTCATTGGTCAGGGATGACCTGCTGCAACTTATTTAACTGACTTGACGTGGCTTTCTTTAGCCTGTGTTTCTTCACTCTCTCTTCTTCGCTATCATCATCATCCAAAACCAAATCAACTGATTCGGCATTGCGCTCCAACCAACTTTTCTCGGCCTTTTCCTGGGACAAGAAAAGATCTGAACAATGAAACTATGCAGCATCTCAATAGTCTGATGTCAAGTTAAGCAGATCATAATGATAAAATATTTTTCTAGAAGATTAGCATCTCCCTTCTCTGTATAATGGCTTAAACCACAACCCAAGTACGTATTTTATAAATTGAGGCTAATGCACTTTGATGTACTAAAGTATCAGGAGAGCTATCATAACATGTAGCTCAAAACAGGGGAAAATAATGTAAAATTGGCAAGAGAACGTGAAGTAAACAACTGGCCTTATAGAAAACCCCACAGTTCCAACCAAAAAAGGAAGCAGTAGCATTCCAAACTGTAAGGTATGTATAAACAATTGCACCAAGGAAAGGAAATTACAATTACCTGGGAATTCTTCCGAGTAATCTTGTCTATTTGATGAGCAAGAGATAATCTTTTAATCACCTCTGGCATGTAAGATAGTTCAATAGGAAATCGCTGGAAACTCTCCTGAATAACAACCACAGACAATCATCGCACATTTAAATTAAGAATTAGTAGCAGATTACCCATAAAAATATTCATTTATAATCATTTGGTTTGGCCATGCAAAAAAACTCGCACACATAAATACAGAAAAGGGTGATAGACACACAGATACCAAAAAAATGATCAGTGATTAATACAATAGAAAAGCAAGAGATAGGGCTCAACCAGCTCTGACAAGTGACACCAATATAAAACAAGGGTTTGTATCAAACAACTACTATCGATTGGGAAGAGTTGTTGATCTCGCTCTCATCAACTACTCTTCAAGATTCACTTCATCAGCGTGGAACATTTATTTCTTCATAAGATGACAAAGGCAGCAGCAACGCTATAGTCATATCCACACATAATGTTCAGTCTGTTCTTTTGACTTGTAAACTTATTGACTGGCAGTTGGCAAAAATCTGTCAGTGTATAAAATATACTAGAGAAAACATCCATTCATCTTTCAATCCAAGATCAAACCTAGAGATAAAATCAAAAGATCAAGTCTCTTCACGTTTGCACAATGTCCACAATTAATGTCTACTTCCCCAAAAATGAACATTTTCTTTACGTTCCTCAACATAATAATTCCAATTTTCCAAGTTTCATACATTTAGTCACATGCAGGCACATATCAATTTAGTCAAACATCAAGAGATATTAATTTGGAAATCATGCTAAACAGGCGACTTTTCAACTCTAATCTAAATAAATGGGCCAAGATAAACCAATACAATCAACTGCAGGTGGAGAGAGGTGTCACTCTTTTAATACAAGTTAAGAAGATATTCTTTACAGTGGCCTTGTTCTGCTTTCACGTTCAAACCCATAGCCACTCACAATTTGAAAGCCTACTTTTGAGTTCACAGTGCATTCACCAAAAATCTGATTCTCGGCCGTAATTTATTTTGTTTCGCAAATAATTACACTTTATTATGATTATAAATCATTTTCTCCAGTCTTAAGGAATGAACTTTCGAATACCGTTACCTTAGCAAATGATTTGGATAGAGATGCAAATTTAGAAGCATCATTCGGCGAAATTAGAGCAATGCTGCAACCATCAGAAAAGGCCCTAGCTGTTCTTCCACATCTATGAACATACACCTATAATAAAAATAGCCGGTTTTAGAAGTGCAAACACTTGGAAAATAACCACAAAAGGGAAAATTGACGATAACTTACTTCAGCTGAAAGTGGAAGCTGGTAATGAACAACTGTTCGGACACCAGGAATATCAAGCCCTCGTGCAGCCGCATCTGTAGCGATAAGTATGCCATGTTCAATTGCACGAAACCGGTCAATTGCCTGGCACAAGGCGAAAAATCGAACACGAGATGCCTCAGAGAAAAGGGGAAATTCAATATAGATTTCAAACAAATACTTTGCCAAGACAACCAATTTAGTCAGAGTAGAGCAATATCTATGCTTCCATCTCATTCCCCAATATCAAGGTGAAACTGTTATTCCTTCTATTCCATTAAGGCAGCCTCATAGATGTTAACAGCAAGTAGCAATCCAACATAATGCAGAATATCTGTTATTAATATTATCCTCTTTGCAAGGAGGAAGAAATATAAATGTGCAAACATGATAATGTGCTGTAGCAAAATATCTTTAACATAGATAGATATGAGTTAAGGGCAAGAATTGGAAAATCACATCAAAAACTAACACCCACAAAGTTGCATGTGAATCCAAACAACGACTTGAGATGTTGAACCGAAACAAACCTTCAGGCGTGCCCTTTGCTGCATCTCTGAATGAAGGGTCCAAACGCTAATGTTGAGGATGCGCAGGATGGCAGAAATATGGCGTAAAGCAGCAATGGATGTACAGAAGACAATTGTGCGACCTAGTCCGTGTACACTTAAAATATAATATAAATAGGCATCTTTGTCTTCTTCCCTACACCTGCAACCCACTATGCATGAGATACTACCTCCTAGGTTTAAGTCAATAAAATGGACACAAGAAAGATGTAAACAAGCAGCGACATGTTTCTCACAATGAACAGAAAAAATGACGATATTGACAATAAACCTCCTATGCCAAAATGAGAAACGACGACTGCTGCTAAATAATTTTATTGCACAGGCAAGCCATTTAGGAAATAAAACAAAAACTCCAAAAAGAGAGAGACATACTCAATCACTGATTCCTCAAGTTTATTAGCCAAAATTGATGCATTCGTAAGGTCTATTATAGCAGTATTTGGCCTCATTCCTGCCCTCTCAGAAAGAGTTTCAAATGAATTGAGCCCATCAATTTTTTTTGAATTCATTGATCCACGCTTTAACTTCTTCCGGAAATCAGCAGATAGAGCAAGAGTTGCAGAAAACACAAAAGTTTGCCTTTTCTTTCTTTGGAGGCTTGAAACTGTCACACAATTCTGTGTATTTTGAGGTTGACTCTCGGTTGATCTATGAATGGGAAGCATGTCGATTATTGATTGCAATTCACGAAAATGACCCGATTCAATCATGCGATCAGCCTCGTCCAGCACAAAGAAGGACAAGGAATGCAACTGCAATAGACCATATGTAAGTCAGCATTATTCTTGTTCTTCAATTCAAGAAAATAGTGCTTACTACAAAAAAATTGTAATATAGACACACCTGCAGCTATCTTTACAAGTTGATTAGTATATCTTCGATGAATAAATTACTTCAAATTACATGGTACTCCAATCATAGATAAGTTGAGCCTTTAATTAGACAAGCTATCCACACAAGTTGATTAGTACACCTTTTGACGAATATAAATTACATCAAGTTACATGATTCACTAATAGATAAGTTAAATTACTAAGAGTAATAATGTAGCACAAGGATTTAACCACTTCAACATATAGCTGGTGGAAATGTGATGCCAAAGAAACGGACATTAGGCTGTTAAGAAATTAAGGGGAACAAACTCCCCTTCCTATCCTTCATTCCCTTCTCCTACTGCCCACCTGCCACCCCCGACCTAAAAGATCACATAGGTGGCAGGGTGATCAGGGAAAGTGGGGCTCAGAAAGGATTGAGGGATGAAGAAATCAGGAAGACTGACTGATTGTTGTAACAGCCCCTTATCCTCAGACTTCATCATTATCAGAATTTCAACTATCATTAAGCCCCCTACACAGATCTACAGTATTAGATTTATTTGTCGTTAGTTTTTTTCTTTTCTTTTTGCAAAACGATCCTCTGGCAAATGGATTCAGATTCCTTCTAGAAAATGTGGAAAACTAGTAATACTTCCACCTAGCTCATACAGGCAATGAAGTCAGCAGTTACAACAAGGAAAACGTTCTAATAGAATTCTGAGTCTGATTAGGAAGGAAGACAATTGTTATTAACCTTGTGTGTTTCTCAATGCTAACGAGACAATGGAAAATTCCCTACATACAATCAATTTCCGAAAATATAAGTCTAACCTCTACAAGATGAATTTCTCCACCTGACATAAGTTCCCACAGCCTCCCTGGAGTTCCAACAACAATTTCAGGCCTTGCTTTCAACAGTCTTTCCTGTTTTTCTGTTGACATTCCACCGACAATGGGAACCATGTGAACATTGGTGCCTTTTGCTACTTCCTTGAGATGGTCCGTGACCTTGCATAGTAACAAATATTAATGCATTAAGTTATTGTAAAATTAAATGACATATATTCCATGTTTAGTAAAAAGTAGCTCAGAGAAGTATAATTTATGTTTCCAAAACATAATTATCTATTCCACAATAGTGAGAAGGCACCAAAGAAGCAATCATAAGTACCTGAAGTGCAAGCTCTCTCGTAGGAGTAACAATGAGCGCCCGTAGAACACTTTCTGGAGCGATTCTCTGATTGGCCCCTCCTTTTTCTGCCAGAAGTCTCTCTACCTTTTCTCGTTCTTCAAGAAACCGCTGTAAAATTGGCAAACCAAATGCAAGTGTTTTCCCAGACCCTGTCTCTGCGGCACCAATTACATCCTGTCACACCAGCAGACTAGTGTCAATAACAAGCCATTTTTCCCACCACTACATAATGTAATACTAAAACCAAACATTGATGAGAAACTTGCCTTCCCTTGATGAGCGGCAGCAGGAATACATGCTTTCTGTATCGGCGTAGGCTCTTTGAACTTAAGCCTGTATATTGATTTCATAATTAAGGGATGAAGTCTCAGTTCATTCCATTCGTAGTACTCAGCATCATCAACTGGATCCTCTTCAACACCATCTTGGCCATCAATAACTGACACCAAATTTGTAGGTCACGAGATACTCTTTTAAGGCCATATCAATATCATAAAACGGTGAACAATCTAATTCTAATCAAACTAATCTCTTCTGACAACCAATGTTTTCCCAACATCATTACCGTTCTTAATAATAATACACTGTATGGCCAACTCACAATCGCTCAAAAAAAGTAATGCATCTGAGCTTCCAATAATAGAGATGGAAATGAGGTAATTGCCAAATCTCCCTCATGAGCATAGATCAAACTCGTTTTAGCACACAAGGAGATGTCTAATCATCTGAATCCAATTATGAAATAAATGAATCCGGCATTGGAGCTAGACCAAGAAGTAGATAACTTATTAGACAAAAGCCTAAAACTATAGGTTATCAAACCAATTTGGAATTGATACATAAAATGATCAAGTTAGAAATCATAGAAATATTCACACGTCAAACTAGATAACACCATTTCTATTAAATGCTTTTTATTTGTAACAGCAACACCTCCTTTTGATGCTAACAACAAATTAAACCAAAAAGTGATAAGAAATTCATAAATCATCGGTAGTGTACAGTTTATGTTATGAAAGTTCCGGAATTATAAATTTTGTTGTTGTTAGTCAACAACCAATTGTGTAAACAATTAACTGCAGAAACATGAAGTAGTAGCGGCCTAGTAAAGCATTCACGGGGAAGTCAAATGGCTTGCTATTTTCAAGCTCAAAAATAGCAGAATAATTATAAAATTCTGCAGTTAACTCAGCAAGTGCAGAACTCCAACTAAAACTATAAGAAAACCAACTTTAAACAGCTATTCACTAATATAACTATACACTTGCATCATATCATTTACAAGAAATCAAATTATGCTATCAAAACATTCCTAAAGACCATGCTGAATGAAAATTAAAATACCATACTTCAATTGCCTAAAAAAAATCTAAATAGAATGTAAAACTAACCAGACACTGGTTCTGCTGGTTCTACATTTTCCTTTAGTTTATTTGCTTCTTCATTCTTTTCATGCTTGTTTTTCTTCTTCTTCCGTTTCTTCTTTTCTTTCTTCCGTTTCAGTTCCTTCTTCTCGTCCTCCAGTTCCTTTCCTCCATCCTTACCATCAGTTTTGCCATCAGCCTCACCACTAGAGCTGTCATTCCCATCACCTTCACTTACCTTTCTTTTCTTTGATTTTACCTTTCCTTTTACTTCCTTGTTTTCATTTTCAAAATCAATTTTTGGAATTTCCAGTCCGTACTCTGACTCATCAATCTCTTCAAGAGTTAGAAAACCTGCATTTGTTGAAAAAATCAATAAAAGTTTAGCCTCAATAACCAATAAGCTAACATTATTTTACATAATAAGGAGAAGAAGGGGAACATGCCTTTTGTATTCTAGTTCTTAACATTACTTCTAATTACACGCAGTTCTAATTTTCTAATCATTTACTTGAATTTTCCATTTAAAGATAAGCACTAAACCAATCTACTTTGAATAAATCATAGAAATCAGAGGAACAGTTCTTCCTTTATCCTCCTGTCAAAACTTGGGGCTGAAAAATTCAAGCTTCTGTTTGACTTGTGCACAACAACAAAATTTCAAAATCATGATAGTGGCATATATAATGTCATAATGCACTCAAATTGCTCCACTCTTTTTATTTCATAATCCCACATATTATTTTTTTCTTACAATATATTCATAAATCCAAAGAACTCTTTTTAGACACAATTTTACTTCTGCAGCTCTAAATTTATAAGCACTTCCAAATCTTCATTGTGCTTATAATCGCCAGTTTCTAGCAATTAACTTTTTAACCTGAGGGACCTTCGTGCATTGCTGCTTCCCTATGTTGCTCACCCCCACACCACCCCCAAAATCTGGAATCTTAGCTTTTCCACTGATAAAAAGAAGCAAACTTAATTAAATAAATGCATAAATTTAAAAATTTGAGCGAATAAAAACACACTTTTTAAGATGAAAACAAACCTAAAGTGCACGTTTTTCTCAAATTTCTGAACTGAAATTCATAAATTTTCTAGGGGATACGATTAGATATCGTTTTACAGAAACTCAACAATGAATTGCAGTGGAGGAAGCTAATACTATAGTCTCTACCTCCTTCGAGTTCGTTTGAGCCAATGAATACAGAGTAAGGGTCGTAGTTGCTGCCATCATTTTCGGGGAGCGAGGAGTTCCATGGAAGTGAGTCAAATCGTTCGAGTTTCTTCTCCAGGTCGACTCGGACTCCCTTCTTCAATTTTCGCCTGGCTTTGTTTTTCTGAGAAGACTCGGACGCCATTGTTGGAACTGTTGCACCAAAAGCCGAAAGCTTCACAAATATTGCTGCTGAGGCCAGGGTTTAAGGGCTTTTTTTGAATCGGCTTGGATGGGCCCGCTGGAATGGGGGAACATAGGGCAATTGACACAAGTAGTACTAAAAAATAAATTTAACTTTTTTTTTTTTGTTTAATTTCCTCTGTGCTTACATTTTTATATTTTACACTAGGCGGATTCAACCCGAAGAAAATTTACTTAAAAAATTGGATTATAACAAAATATGTCATTAAATTTAATGAATAAAGTTGGAAGTGTTTTCTCATTTAATCAATCGTTATTATTTTGGGAACAATACAAAACTCCTAATTTTAAAGATCATAAATAACAAACTCATTAAAA
>CAIGRN010018743.1:0-12114 GCA_903798345.1 Fraxinus anomala
TCTTGATTTCATTCATCATGTGTTGCTGGTTTTAATTTTAATTTCTGCTCCATTTCCTCTCATTGGGAATATAAATTCCCAACAATAAACACAAGTTGACAAGCATGCTTTGAAAGGTTTCCTTTTATCTTTTTGTCATTTTTTATTTTCTCCTTTCTTTCGTGTTTGTTTTCTTTACCTTCTGTTTTTGGAGGCTGGGGAAGTGAATTTGGGTCTCTGCCTCCTTCAACTCTTAAGTTTCGCCAATTCTTCCTTGTTTAATCCTTACGCAACATACTAATAATCATTAGCCTTTCATTCTTCATAGAGAAGAAAAGGATTACTAAGTTTCCTTTTTTGTGTTTTTATCCAACATATGGAATCGTCGCTATGCTACATCTAAGGTTGGTTATACATAAATCGGAAATATTTACTGTGCCTTTGTAGTGCATTCATGTGCTGATTTTTGAGTTTCAGAAGTTTTAACATGTATGGCGGGAGGTATGAAAATTGAATTAGGCTTTTATTTTTATTATCTTATTTTGCTGAGGACTCTTTCTAAATTTCTTTTGGGTCAAGGAGAAATTCCCTGAAGAGTTAAGCTAATGGAGGAGCATACTCAGCTATAGCTTTACTGTTCTTATTCGTCTTGAAGAGTCTAGCCTCTGTATGCCATAATTTCTAATTCTACCTTCAGGATAGCTGCACATGTGTGCACATTGGTAGATTTTCTATTCCATTTGTGATATTTTGAAGTCCAAAATACTGAATTACACAACAAACTGTGACATGGCGGCCTCACTTGAGATGGGACTTCCAGTTTCTAGAGTTCCTGTTGAACTCATTTTGTTACTCGTAAACCAATTGTAACTATTCCTCGGGGGTCATCATGAAATTTTATTCTTTTACCCCAGCCTGAACGCTAGTGTATGTTTGAAATGAAGTCCTGGATGGTACATGTACAAAATATATGCTTTGTTTTCTTCTTTTGCACGTCAAATTCTATTCGATTCTCCATGCCACACATGCCGTAAGGTTAACAGCAAATGTTGGTAGTAGCCTTCAGCAATTTCAACCAAAATAAGATGCCGAGAAATCACTTGAATCTGAAGCCCAAAAATGTGGATTTTACTGAAATATTAATTTGAAATGACAGTTTTCAGCCACTTCTATTGTCTAGTTCTATCAAGAAACTTGTGTGGAAGTAATGCCAGTCTTAACTTCCCCTCTTATTAACTGTATCACCCTTCATAAGTTTATTTTGTAACAAATTGGACAAGTCTTAAAATAAATAATGCTCTTTGTCAAAATTAGATATAATTTAATTATTGTGACTTTCAAAATAAATATCATTTATACAGTACTTAAAAATTAGGAAAAAATAAAATCATCAAACATGTTTAGAAACAATTTTGCATGCTTGGCCTTGCCTAAGGAATAAATTTTAAGCTTAGCCAAACATAACTTGAAAGTTTGTTTAACTAACTTGTTTTTGCCAAACATATTTGTCAAAAGTATGAAAAGAAAATTTTCAGCACATTTGGTTAAGCTTGAAAAAAAAAATTAATAGTTGTTAAAATATCTTAGCTCCAGTTTGGCAACTCTTTTTTGTCATTATTTGAAATTATAATTTTTGGAACAGTATTTTTTTGGAAGAAGGTACAGTTAAAAATGAAGAAAATTTTTGAATTTACGTATAAAATTATTTTATTGAATAATGTGTGATTGATAAGAAGAGAGAAAAATAAATTATAATTTTAATAAGACCGGATCAGAGCTTATTTTGATAGGAATCTCTATTTTCTTATGTTGACCGAATAAACTCTGTACATAAAACATTTAGATGCAAGTTTTCCTCTTGTGAATAGTAATTAAAAAAAAATTAATAGTTGTTAAAATATCTTAGCTCCAGTTTGGCAACTCTTTTTTGTCATTATTTGAAATTATAATTTTTGGAACAGTATTTTTTGGAAGAAGGTACGGTTAAAAATGAAGAAAATTTTTGAATTTACGTATAAAATTATTTTATTGAATAATGTGTGGTTGATAAAAAGAGAGAAAAATAAATTATAATTTTAATAAGACCCGATCGAGCTTATTTTGATAGGAATCTCTATTTTCTTATGTTGACCGAATAAACTCTGTACATAAAACATTTAGATGCTAGTTTTCCTCTTGTGAATAGTAATTGGAATGATTGCTTATTGGAAGAGGCGCACGTGGTTGACTCGATGATAATAAATCAAATCGTTGTATTACATGTATATGTTTACATAATGGCGATTTACACGCACATGATGCGGTAATATATATTTGGGGCATAATTTTTCAACCAAATAAAAGAAAAAAGTTTTGTTCTTTTTTTTCAAACATTATCTGTATATAAATCATAACGCAATTCACTATATACAAGTAGTATTATTCTAAACCAAAATTCGGCCACCTTCGTAGATGTGCCTCCGCCAATACATGGTGGGCCTTGCCATGAGATAATAAAATGGCTGCTGGTCATAATTTGCCGCTCATTTTCATTTTCAACTCAAAGATTCGTTCGTCAAAATGTAATGAGTAAAACTCAACTAGAGAGAGCGTATCTAGTATTTCATTGGATTGTTAACTACAAGAATTTTTACGTTTAACAATCACATTTCATCTTTTTTAAGCCCCTGTTTGGTATAGATTAAAATAAGATTTTTAATAAATTTTAATAAAAATTGATGAAATATGTGGTTGAAAAGTTGTCGATCCCCTAAAATGCGTGGTTAAAATTAATTGTTAATTTTGATTTGAGATTAAAATCAGATTTTAATTGGAACCAAACAAGGCTTAAGTTTATGCCCTTGTTTGGACTCTCCATTAAATTATACTCAAAAATTTTCATTACTTTTTAATAATACATTCTCTAAAAAATAATATTTTTTAAAAAATCTCATTAAAAGGAGCCATCGTTGAATATAATTAATAATCAAATTAGGTTTGTCATCCACTTGTCGTAAAAGTCGTAAAAGGTTCATCATAAAAAGCATACAATGACAAATTAAAATTTTTGTAGCTGATTACATATTCAATGACGACAAATTTTGATGGTATTTTCCAAATTTGTCACTGAATTATTCTCATTGGTGATGTTTTTAACTACACAAAATTTGGCGGTACAAAACTTTACTGCCAACAAATTTTGATTATGTATTTGTCATTAAATATAATTTAATACTTGTACAAACCATTCCTCTACACACAGTCAGTGATTGACCAAGGTTATGTTTGACACTTATTTTTAAAAAAAAAATTTCAATCGATTTACAATTTTTTAATCATATTTTATTTACAATTTTTATCAAAATCTATTAGGAATTTTAGCTAAACCAATAGGGGCAAAATATTCAATGTTGGAAAACTATACTCCTAGACCCTAAAGAAATTCACTAGAAACTCTTGATGACGGTGAACTCGATTTCTCAAGTAAGGTGTTGTCTAAAGATAAATTTTAGTATTTTCTGAAAAACTAAAAATATAGAAAGAACAAAAAATTTTGATTGACACTACTAGCACCAATAGGAAGTCGGCGATTCCCGACAACACAATGATAATATTGTCGTTGCTAATCATCGACATAGATGTATAGTAATCAGTAATGGTATAGGCATCACTAATTCTGTCCAATCACTAACATATATATATATTTCAATTAGAATTATCAAAAGTCATATCGTCGGTGATTGCAATGAAAAATTTGAATAACGTGTACTGCCATTATGGAGCGTAATATTGGATATAATTGAATACTCCAATAGATAAATTTTGAACTTCTCGTTTTAATCAATACTATTTTACTATTGTACAATCTACCACGCTGCTAAGTATATGAGAATTAAATGAATTAGATATTGATTTCTTGTACTTTTGTATTACGTGTCTTCTAATATTGATCTCCAAATCACATTATACATTCCATAGTAATTTATTCGTCAAAAACTTCATATTATTCTTGTCATTTTAAATTTATACATTTTTTTTGCTTGCATGAATAGATTTCTTCGACTTGCAAATAAACTATACTGCAATACAGCAAGGACCGATTCCCAATTTAAAAGGGGGCTTCATATATTATTATTTTTTAAATGGAAAAAATAAAATTTAAGGCCCAATTCATTCCTTTCCGTTCGCCCTTTGTGCGTGCGTGTAATTCCTTCCTTTGTGTTCTCTCTCTCGTGTGTTTGACGAAGGATATCGTCAAAGTAATCAGAGATAGCTCTCTCTGTACAGGCTGTACTCTCCAGTGTGTTAATTGCCGATAATTTATGTGATATGTTACGAGATTAAATTTTGAATTTTTCTTATAAAAAATCCATTCTGATGTGTGCAAGATGAATAATACCTTTGCTTTATAATTCTATTCTCCATTTGATATACATTTGCTCCTTTCATAAATTCCGTTCAAACTCTTCAACGTTGCACTTTGGCCTTGCTTATTTATTAACATATTAGAAATGTTTGAAGCCTTGTCGGCTTATATAATTGCATTGCAATATTGCACCCTTGTCAGGTTATATGGGCTTTTGATGGCATTTAATTGTAGGATCGATTGCACGTGCACACGTAGTTATTATGTTGAAACTTTAATTGTGAGATGATTGAGATGTTATATTATTATCATTTTTAGATTAATCATTAGACAGTAATTACGTACCATGCCTTATACGACACGTACTTTATATACTTTTATACTCCTGCACTTTCCTTTTAACAAGTTGGTACACTAGAAGCATTTTTTTGGTAGATTTTGAAGTTAAAAACTTCTTTTGACATTATATTTAGCCCTTGTTTGATTTCAATTTTTGTTCAAAATACATTATTTTTCTTTTCTTTTAAACAACACATTTTCAATAAAATAATATTACAAACAAATCCAATTTTATTTTTATTTTTTAATCACACATTTTTATCAATTTATTATTTCAAAATGCATTATACACAAAAAAAATTGAGATTCAAAAGATTTTCAATAATTTCGTAGAATAATGTCAATTCACACGCTAACTCTATCAGCTGTGAGCCTTTAAAGTACTCATCAGAAGATCTAGACATTTTCGGCCTCATCTAGACAATCATCGGTCCTTTGCAATCTGCACTTTGTACTCGGACGCCAAAAAATTATTGGCACTCTATTATATACAAAAAATTCTAGGTGACATAAATGCTACGTGTACTTTTATATACACATAGCATAATTCAAAATTCTATACGTACGTAACGTACATGGCCCACCTATGTGTAGCACTCCTACTTAGAGTGGGCAAAGAAATATGTACAAAAATTGGTTTCACAAAAGTTTTACACCCATTCACATAAGTGGCCCCATGCGGGACTCGTGATAATAAAAAATTGCAACCCACATCACAACTCATTATATAATGCCCGTATTTTTCCAATTTGTAGTTATGTGATTTTAAAATTGTACAAAATTGATTTAAGTTCTCCAACTTGTTGCTTGTCTCATTATTTGACCTTCTACCTCTTTTACTTTTCCGCCCTCCTACCAGTTCATTAGCTTCCCTCTTTCTCCATTACCTTCCCCAATTATTTCTAATATAAAACTTCTAAAGCCATTTTTGCATCAAAACTTCTAAAATACGAAAAAGTTTATTTTTCTGAAAACTTTTCAAAAAATCTTTACTCTGCAAAACATTCTGACCCTTGTTTGTTCAGATATCGTGTTCGAAAATGGCAGAAATAGAGAATCCTCGCAAGCCCCATGCCATCATGATCTCGTTCCATCTACAAGGCCACATAATCCCATTTGTCAATCTAGCCATTAAACTTGCTTCAAAGGGCGTCACAGTCACTTTTGTTCACCTCGAATTCATTCATCACCAGATTATCAAATCTCAAGACAACTCCAAACAAGTTGACATCTTCAGTGAAGCAAGAAATTCTGGCCTTGACATCCATTACACAACAATTAGCGATGGTTTCCCGGTCGAATTCGACCGGTCTGGGAACTTAGACCAGTATGCAAAATCCTTTTTGCATGACTTCCCAACTCTAGTAGATGAATTTGTCGGAAAAATACTCCATTCTCATTCATCTTCTTCTTATAACTACTTCTTGGTTGCTGATACTTTATGCGTTTGGACTGCAAAAATTGCTAGAAAGTATCATATGGTGAATGTTTCATTCTGGACTGAACCAGCACTTGTATTTTCTCTGTATTATCATTTAGATCTTCTGAGGAGAAACGGCCATGTCCCAGCAAATGGTTTACAGGAAAACATAAACTATATTCCTGGAATTCAATCCATTAATACAAAAGATTTCATGTCTTATCTTCAAGGTCCCGAGTCAACCATTATACACACAATAAATTTCATTGCATCTGAGGAGGTGAAAAGTGCAGATTTCATCTTATGTAACACAGTGCAAGAACTTGAAGCAGAAGCAGTATCAGCACTGAATGAAAACCAGCCATTTTACGCAATCGGGCCGATTTTTCCCGCAGATTTCTCCATGAACGCTGTCCCCAGGAGTCTTTTATCAGAATCAGACTGCACAGAATGGCTCAAAACCAAGTCTCCTGGATCAGTTTTGTATGTCTCATTTGGCAGTCTTGCCAAGATTGATGAACATGTAATTCTCGAAATTGCAGAAGGGCTTTTGCTTAGTGAAGTGAATTTTCTTTGGGTGCTTAGGCCAGGTATTGTAAGTTATGACGATGATGAAATCTTAACGGTTGGATTTAAGAAAAGGATGGAAGATCAAGGATTGATTGTACCTTGGTGTAATCAGAATCTCGTTCTGTCAAATCCAGCCATTGGAGGGTTCTTAACACATTGTGGTTGGAATTCTATACTCGAAAGTATATGGTGTGGAGTTCCAATGATTTGTTATCCACTGTTTACCGATCAGATTACAAATAGAAAATTAGTGGTTGATGATTGGAAGATTGGAATTAATCTTTGTGATGGGTTATCCGTTTCAAGAGAAGAAGTTGGAGAGAAGATCAAGATTTTGATGGGTGGTGGCAAATCAAACGGCTTAAAAGAAGAGATGGAGAGAGCAAGGGAAATCATGCAAACTGCACTGGTTGGATCCTCAGACAGAAATTTTGATCAATTTCTTAAGGATTTGACGGCTAAATTCTCGAAAAAATGAAAGGTTAATATCGCTTTAATGCAGCTTATGAGATTTTATCAGTGGGTTAATTAGGTCATGTCTATTATAATTGGTTTGAATCATATGATTATTTGTGAAGTTCTACAAAGATGAATGTGAATTTTTTTCTGTCTTATTAGTCTGGCCTCTAGTTGAGAAATAATATTTTTCATTTCTTTTAAAATTATATACTGATTTAAATATCGACTTCAATTGAGATTACTAATTTGAGTCGAGTCATCAAAGTAAATTTCACTTGCGGTCAGTGAACTCTATGCTTACTTGCAAATTATGTCACTGAACTTTTATATTGTTAGACAACAAGGACGGCTTCCCTGAAAACAACTGAGGCCACATGCATTTCAGGGTTGAAGTTGAATTTTTGAATTATGAACTTTCCATTTCTGTCATTCAATTGATTGTTTAGTGCTTTTCACAAGCATGAATTGCTACACAACCATAATTTTTTGTGGAAATTGCTCTACTCAAGTGTTGCTCGCCGGTGGAAAACCCAACAAGGAGGATCAATTGAGGCGCGGAAGATGAAGGTTATGGGCTAGCTCGACGGAGAGGAGGTAGAGAGAGGTGATGACGGCATGGAGAAAGGGAATGGAGAGAGGGTGTAATATTGATGAATGGTCTCAGGTGAAAAACGCAAATAGAGAGGTTCGATTGGGATTGTGTTACGTCGATTTCTTCTTCGTGGAGTATACCGCTTGGAGGGGCGGCACAGTAGGTAGGGTTAAAAATGGTGGAGGGCAATTATGTACATTTCCAAGTACATTTGAGGGCAAAATAGGCATAAAGTCTCAACGGCATTATCATTTCTGTATACGTCTCTCACCTAATTGAATGGTTGGAAGGCGTTACCTGCCAAATACTGTTGAAAAATGTGTTTTGAGGTAACAAAAAAAAAAAAAACTCATTAAAATGAGTATCAAATGGTAGCTAAATTCTAGGCCCATGTTTGATCTACATTATTTTTTTCATTCTCATTCTTTTACTCATTTTCAACCACACATCTTTCAATAAAATAATATTTTATATTACATCAATAATTTTTCCTTCTTTTTCAACCATATATTCTCCATCAATCTACTATTCCAAAATGCATTTTTTTCAAAATAATGCTACTCAAACACACCCTAAAACTAGATGATTTTCTAGTTTTCAAAAAATGGACAATTTCAAACTTTTCAACTAGATTGTTCCTACCTATTAGAATCGAGGTCGAGCTGCTAATAATAAATATATAAAAAATATATGACAATATGTTATTTCTCAAAGGCACTATAGAAGAGACTCCGAGTAAGGAGGTAGATCTCGAAGACCTCACTAAAAGGTATAGATTCGCCTGATAAGAGGCCTTCACGTTTCGATGGTGGAAGACGAAAATGGAGGAGAAGCTGAAGAACAAAGAAGATAAGATCTTATTGCTCTCCAACCAAGCTTCGAAACTCAAGACCGACTTTGAGGCCAACTGAGAGGAATGCTGCAAGCTAAAATCTGAGGTCGAGGAAGTAAAAGCAAGACTCATTGCTAAGATCATGATTAAGGATGGCAATTTACCCCGCCCCGCCTCGCCCCGCCCCGAATGGGGCAAAAAAAACCCGCCCGACAGGGTGGCGGGGCGGGGCATGGGGCGTCGCCCCGCCGCGGGTTGCGGGGCGGGGCGGGGAAGGTATGCCCCGTCCCGTGCAAAAGAAAAAAAATTAAAAAATTAAAAATAATTACAAAAAATAATACAAAATAATACAAAAAAATAGAAAAAATTAAACGGGGCGGTAAACGGGGCAAATCTCCACCCCGCCCCGCTCCCCNGGGGCATGGGGCGTCGCCCCGCCGCGGGTTGCGGGGCGGGGCGGGGAAGGTATGCCCCGTCCCGTGCAAAAGAAAAAAAATTAAAAAATTAAAAATAATTACAAAAAATAATACAAAATAATACAAAAAAATAGAAAAAATTAAACGGGGCGGTAAACGGGGCAAATCTCCACCCCGCCCCGCTCCCCGCCCCGCCCCGCCTAATGCGGGGCGGGGCAAGGGACGGGGTGAGAGATTGTCTTCGCGGTGCGGTGCGGTGCGGGGCGGGGTGGGGGTGCCCCGTCCCGAACCTGCCCCACGCCATCCCTAATCATGATGTCGTTTCAAACGACTTCTGACTTCAAGGTTATGGCTAGCTTTTGGCCACTTGTACAATTGAAACTCTCGAGGCTAACCTTTAATTTTTTTTCTAGGCTGGGAGTTCATGATGTTGAGGAGGCTGATCGTGTTGGTTACAATTCCCTGGAGCCTATTGAAGACCTTGAAGGGAGTTTAACCGCCTCCCGACAAAGCTCAAAGTTGTCGATCCTCCCTCCCTCGAACAACGATGATCTCGCTTCACCTCCTAGCACTTTGCTTCTAATCGTCTTTTTTGTGTTGACCTTGTGAGGTAATTGAGACTTGTTTTCAATTTCTTTTCCTTTTTGAACTTAAATATTATGTAAAATTAGTATTCTAAAAGGCTCGTCTAGGCACCGTTTAAGTTTGAAATTCGGGGAAAATGCTTTTTTCTCCAATTCCTATACGGTTGAATTTTTACCTTCCTTTCTTTTGTCCTCTCTAGTCGAGCTTTATAAGTTTCTTTATTTTTTTCCCTTTCAAAGTATTTTATTTGACTTTAGTTTATTAATTTTATAATTTTTTTAAAAAAAATCATTTGACTTTAATTTTAAGTTTTTAAAAAATTTTATCTGTACAAAAGTTAAAAATAACTTTATCTAAATAGTTAAATAAGATTTAAACTATGATGATATCTACATTATGTAATTGTGATCTTAAAATTCATTATTTTGTTGCAAACTCTGAACGCATGTATAAAGTTCTTATAAATCTATTAAGTAAGACTTGTCTAGTTCATATTGAAATTGTGAAAAAAAAATTAATTTTTACATTTCAAAAACTTGAAAATTGTATAATTGATTAATTATACGAATTATTAATAAAATATAGTATTTTATAATTTTTGATAATATATATATATATATATATATATATATTATTTTAAATAATTTTTAAAATGATTAAAAATTAAAATAATATTTAAAATAAGAAAACGTTTCTTTACGTCGCTTAAGCTCGTTTAAACTCGTAAAGATTAAAGATTCGTCTTCATGTCTAGTCACGATTTACGTTTTTTAAACCACGGTGTAAAATCCATGGACAATTGCTACATTGTGTTATTTCTTTCAACAGGTGCTGCCACTTTGCACCAAAAGTTTTTAAATTGCTGATCAATCGGAATTCAGAAGCATCCTAAAATTTGTTTGCACGCGACATTTCCCTTAAGAAAAACGTTAAGTGGGGGGGCACTTAATATGGTAAATAGAATGCAACCCATTGTTGACCCAATTCTTGAAAAGTTGTGTAATTTAGGGCCGGTTTCACATGATTTTAACAAGTCAAATTTCCTTTTTAAAGCAGTTAATTTTAGACTCGTTTAATTAATTTCATAAAAAAGTTATTTTAATTAGAAGAATTTTTAGAGAAAATTAGACTAATATAACTTTCTTTAAAAATACTTTTATAATAAAAATTAAGATAATTTCTTTAGCAAACTCTTGTACACGAAGCAAAAGCAAATTAGATGATGCATCATTGGTCCATGTTAAACAGTTTTTTTTAGTCTGTTTCATTTATCATGATGGAGCTCCTCCCCGAGTGACCGAGCCTCAAAATAATTAATAAGTTCACAAGTAGATTGAAAAAAAATGGGCGTGGTTGAATTTTGCTCTAGTTTGAACTTCATTTTGGGGGGAAAATATATTTTAAAATAGTGATTTTTGAAAGAATATATGCTTAAGAAAGAAGGAAAAATATTCTATTTATGTATAAAATTATTTTATTAAAAAATGTATGATTAAAAATGAATTTTTAAAAAATAATTTTTTGATAAAATAAGGCTCCAAAAGCTTTATGTCTTGTTCAAGGGTTAAAAGATTCATTTTTGTTGATATATATATATATATATAATATTATTATTATTATTATTATTTTATCTATGGACCTTGGACTTGGAGCAATATATGAGAAAACTATTATTATTTTTATTTATTTCCAGAAGAACGAGGAGCATTCTAGAATATTATTTTTTGGAGTAGTACAATTTTGCAGTGAGAATTATTGACCGCGATTAAATACGAGTCTTTTAAAAAATATTTTGCGTCATTTTTAATTATACATTTACAAAATATTTTGCGTCATTTTTAATTAAAAATCGATTTTTAAAAAAAGTAAATGAAGTGAGAGCACAATTATTATGTGAGACTCACAATTTATTTGTTTTGAATCACAAAAAATCAACACTTATAAGCATGACATGTGCTGAACACTTGTATGCAAATTATATGATCTCATTGAACGTGTCAATAAACTCTACTTACATTTTTCATATTTCATTTCAAGCAATAGTAAAGAAGGGTTGTAGTAGGTGATATTGATCGTAACATTTTATGAAATCTTATCGTGAACTTCATGCCATCTCCAAAGCTAGCACTATAACACCAAAATGCACCAAATTTTGGTGCAAAAAGCTCTCCAATGTGGTGCCAAAGTTTGCACTATTTTGGTGCGAAATGGTGCAAAGTCCAATTGACCTTTTTTTTTTTAATTCCATTTGCCAAACTAATTGATAGAGGGTATTTCTTTTATGTTTTTTAATACAATAAATTATTATTATTATTATTATTTGCATTAAAAATAATTTTTAATAATAATTAATGAAATAATGAAAATTGCAACACAAAAAAAAAAAAATAATGTAAAATTGCAACAATTTGAGAATGGACGGAAGTGCCAAGTTGAGTTTGTTGAAAACGAAAATCATTGTTTTCAAGAATTCCTTACTCGTCATTGACAATTCAAGGATAAAGAAGCCCACATTGCATTTCGAAATGCATTAATCGATCGTATGTGGGAAGAACATATGAATTTCGAGAATTAAAT
>CAIGRN010018744.1:0-13992 GCA_903798345.1 Fraxinus anomala
TTTATTTGTTTTTTTTTTTTTTTTGCTTTATAACAGAGCAAGTGGATGGAATTATTTCCTACAATCGTTTCAAGGGCAATAACAATTGAAGTAATATCATCAGGAATTCTGGGAAGCCAAATTGGCACATTGCAATTGGTAATGTGCAAAAAGTTTCTCTTTCAGTTTTTTTGGAGAGTTTTGTTTGCAGTTTCTTTAATTGAATTACTGTTTTGGCAGATGTATGAAGAGTTGCAGGTGCTTTCACCTTTGGTGCCGACTAGGCAAATCTATTTCCTCCGGTTCTGTCAGCAAATTGAACAAGGTACATGGGCTATTGTCGACGTTTCATATGATCTTCCCCATCAAGAGAAGCAATTTGCTTCTTCAAGTAAAGCTCACAGGCTTCCTTCTGGATGCTTGATACAAGACATGCCAAATGGTTATTCCAAGGTTGAAATCAATTACATTTCTATCACTCTTTTAGTTTTGTAGTATAGTAAGCAACACGAACTTTAATACTCAACGATTCTGTTGTACAAATGATAGGTTACTTGGGTGGAAAACTGGGAAATAGAAGATAGAGCCCCTATTCATAGGCTTTATAGAGATCTTATTTACAGTGGATTGGCATTTGGAGCAGAAAGATGGCTTTCCACTCTTCAAAGGATATGTGAAAGATTTGCTTGTCTTATGGTTACTGGCAATTCGACTCGTGACATTGGAGGAGGCAATTCTCAACTATTGTTACTTGCATTCCAAATTTATGTTCGAAGTGATTGATTTTGTGTTTCGTTGAACTCATTTGCATGATGCATTCTATTTACAGTAATTCCATCGCCTGAAGGGAAAAGAAGCATGATGAAACTTGCCCAGAGGATGGTCAATAACTTCTGTGCATGCATCAACCCGTCTAATGGTGAACAATGGACGACACTTTCAGGGTCGAATGAGTTTGAAGTGCGTGCAGCACTTCATAAGAGCGCTGATCCTGGCCAGCCTAATGCAGTGGTACTCAGTGCAGCCACTACAATTTGGCTTCCAATTTCTGCACAAAACATCTTTAATTTCTTCAGGGACGAGAGGACTCGACCTCAGGTGAGAAATGAACTATATACCAGCATCGTTGATTTTGGTTTATGCAAGACAAGAGGCGTTTTATCTTTTCATATTGTTTATAATTATAGTGGGATGTTCTTTCCAATCAAAATCCTGTTCAAGAAGTTGCTCGCATTGCAAATGGTGCTCATCCAGGGAATTGTATCTCTGTTCTTCGGGTAAAATTCCTCTCCCTAATCATCATAGTACATTGCATTTTTCTAGATTGACAAAAATTTTATTCTATAGGTATACAACAATATGTAGTACATGCTTGATATTAGTACTCGACAAAACATGCCAGTTTTGATTGACTGATTCTTAAATCCTTGTATTGATCAGTATTGATTTCTTAAACCAGGTTCACCACACTAACCAAAACATGCTGATACTCCAAGAATGTTGCATAGACTCATCGGGTTCACTTGTCGTGTACGGCCCGGTGGATTTTCAGTCCATAAACCTAGCAATGAGTGGGGCCGACCCTTCGTGCATGGAATTGTTGCCTTCCGGGTTCACCATCTCACCGGACGGTAGGCAACACGACCAACTTCAAGCTGGAGGAAGTGATCATGGAGCCTCAACCAGTTCAAACACTAACATTAGTGATAGTTCATCAGGTTCACTCATCACAATAGTGTTTCAAATACTAGTGAGCAGCTTACCATCAGCCAAAATGAGCCAGGAATCAGTGACCACAGTTACTAATCTTATCAGCAACACCGTCCACCAAATTAAAGCTGCCATGAATTGCATTACTTCTTGATAGTTGGATTAGACAGTACGAACGTTACTGTTCGATATTGTTTAATATTACATACCAAACGTGCACTTATTCGTGTTGATGGTATGAATGGAGAAGGGAACCATATTGGTTAGTTGGGGGATTTGAATGGTTCTACCATCAATAGCTGAAGGTGACTGACTTATTACTGAAACCTGCTACTGTGCTGCTGTCAACTGCTGTTTTTGCTGCCAGGCCTCATTATAACTCACAACCACCGTAGGTTGTCATTTTTCAGCCTTTTTTTTTTTTTTCAAATGTTTTTGAGAATTTTCAACGTATGTTTTACTTAAACAGGAAGTCAAGAACGCACCATGTATTCCTTTCCTGCTGTGAGAGCGCTATATTTTGTTTCCTTTTTTCACATGGTTCGGGTATTGACTTCTGTTTATTGACTTTGTTCATATATGGGAAATTTCACCATGGGTCCCCAATTTATTGCTTTAGCAGGAAGTAGGTAATCTCACTTTTATTATTGTTAATTAGGTGTACGTACAATGCATATATGGTTTTTTACAATGTGTGGTCCTGTGAAATAAATTGGACTGACTTGATTGTAAAGTGGGGGCAATAATAATGACAGAGTGGATTAGCTTGATAGTTATTTTCAATAAACTAATTTAGTGCTCCACTGAAGACAAGTCATGTCTTGGGGACAGATTTTGACATTTACTTATAATCCATCGGGTTAAGCTGTTTGAACAAGATCATGTAGGCTCTGCTCATCTAACAGAGCCCTAGTCCATCCGTGCGTCCGATTGATGTTGAATTAGAAAAATTGCATGAATTGTATCCAAATCGAGGAATTTTTATTATCTCATAACTTAATTATATCCTTATAAATCAATAGAAATAAAAGAAAATTGCTTGTATTTATTAGACTGTTTATTATTTTTACACGCCATCTTTTTAGGCAAAAACACAAAACGATAATTGCTTGTATTTATTATAGATTCTTTCATTTGAAGACGAAATACACACAAAAAAAAAAAAATTGATAGAATTTGAGAATTATATATATCCCAAAAGCAATCAACATGCAACAGGGAAAAAAAAAATAAGTTTGATGACAAAATCACAATGAAGATTAAATAGTTAACGCAAGAAGAAAAAGAAAACTAAATTTTGGAAAGACATAAATGCCACTAACTAATTAAAAGTGCAAAAATAACTAAAACAAATAGAAGATGGTCCCTTGCCTTGCAGCCACATGGTTGTGCCCTATGTCTGGTCGTTAGAGATGACAAAATATCTTGCTCTCATCCAATTTTGCTCCGACTCAAATAGGATGGGGACATAAAATATGACCCCCTTTCAAGTTCACGGTATTTGCTCGGAATCTTTTTACTTTTTTATGTAATTTTAAATATAATTTAAGAATAACTGAAGTTAAAAGAGATAGTAATGTCGTATTCTTGTTTTGTTCTTTAACATCCCCAATAGGAGAAGGCGTTAAGAGATCCTCCTAGCCCAACTCTAGACACTCTAAGACGTAGATAGAGAGAGGGCCGCCCAACCCTGTCTTATCTTGTCCCTCCTTATTACCATCCCTATTTGTTGCTTGGTGGTCCAACTAAGCTCAAATACACAAAAGACGCTTGGAAAAACAAGATTTGCCCTCAAGTTTTTGCCTCTACCTCATTTGTATTAATATGAATCAGAAGCTTCAGCAAATAAATGTTTTCTAGACTGTCTCAACAGGACCAATCTTACGGGGAAAAAAAACATGGAAATTTTTTGATAGGAATTTGAAAATTGTCTCATACGATAATCAACCAAGAAAAAAAGAAAGCCCCAGTGAATTTTAATTAGTAAATTTAAGAAGAAAAAAAAACCTGAACTATTGAAAAAATGTATATGACCCTAACTAATTAATTAAAGTACAAGAAAAACTAATACAAAAGGAAAATTCTAGTAAGGTTCAGCCAAGGTGGAACTTGCCCCCGTGCTGTGTCTTGACTTTGAGAGGTCTAAATAAGCCTCGAATGTGCTAAACGCTAATCACACGTTTCATTAAAATTTAAGGACAATGTCATTTGTACATTTCAACACTACAACTTTGTTGACATTGTCCTTGTTGTAAAAAAGTGATTAGTTGAAAAATTATTTTAAAATTGTCAAATCACAGTTTGCCATGTGGCAAAGTGTAAAACACCGAGCATGGTTAAAAATTTTAATGTCCCAATCTGTACTTGTAGGTATAGATCTTCCAAACTAGTGTCAGGAATCAAATTTAACCCTTGTTTGGTATGAATTAAAATTAAATTTTTAGTAGATTTTGATTAAAATTGATAAAATATATGATTGAAAAGTTATGTGCCCATAAAATATGTGGTTAGAATTAGTTGTTAGTTTTGACGGAAATTAAAATTTTAAACGGGGGCTTAGTGATAAAGGGCCAATGTTAGTGGACATTACGACTTGATTTATGTCCCTAGCATCTAGTTAGTCCTTGTAGCTTATACCTCGATTCTGGCTCTTTTTCTAGCCATCGGAACCTCCTTGTCCAAGACAAGGACTCTCTGATGTGATTACTTCTCGGTCTTGTTAATTAGGAAAGCCCTCCTAGGTGGCTCATGTATCCTGATCATGGTTGGTGCACCCATTCTTTGCCCCTCTTCTGAGGCTGGTAGTGTCATCAGCAACCCTTTTAACTCCGATGATCATTTATCTCATGTTAAAGAAAGGCAACTAATCATTCAAAGACTTGCCATTTCCCTATTTAATTGTGACTGCTCCATCAAATGATTGATCTCAATTTCAATTTCTACACCGCCCCTCCTGATCACTCCAAGACTATGCAAAAGGCTCGACTGGCACACAATTCTACTTGTTTGATCAAGTTGATGGATGAGTCTCTCTTGACATACATGTGATTAATGTTGGTCATCTTGAATAGCTTGAAAATGGGATTTAAACTATATATATAGCAGTGCCCTTAGTTTTTATCTAGGTGGACTGGTGGAGCAGTCCCAATAGATAACCACCCCCACCCCCGGACCCGACAGTGTCCCACCATTAAAGGTAGAATAAGAAAGTCACTATTAACCAAATCTAAAGTTTCATCGTTCTACTCAATTACCAAACTGGACAAATCTCATGTTCTCTTCGCTTTAAGCCGCTATTTCACGAGGGAAAACAATGGCCACTCCATTTCTATACTATAATTTAGCAAACATCTAGCTTGTGGAGAAAAATAAAAGTGTTAGAAAGACAATCAGGGCTTCCAAGAAACGTTTCTCAGAATCTTTAAAAGAGAAAAAAAGTGAAAACTGACTCAAAGACAAGGAACTTTGAATCCTTTTTATACATATACATGAATTGGTAGTCCTAGTACTTGTGTGTGTGTGTGTGTGTGTGTATAGGAGATTAAAGGGGTCAATAGGAGGAGAAGACGAAGAAGAAGAAGGTGAAGTTTAATTGTGAGAGATCTGGTGTTGTCTAGCAGGGAAAAAGGTATGGCCCCAGTCGGATTACCTCCAGGTTTCAGGTTCCATCCGACTGATGAAGAGCTTGTCAATTATTATCTCAAAAGGAAAATTCATGGCCTTGAGATTGAACTTGATATCATTCCAGAAGTTGATCTTTACAAATGTGAGCCTTGGGAGTTAGCAGGTTATTCCTCACTCTTCTCTATATCTTTGTGTTTGGACATGATTAGACGGTATTTTTATTACTTAATATTGTCCAAGCGTATTCAATTCCTTAGTTTTTCATCACGAGTTTGAACATTGCTACTGCAGAGAAATCCTTTTTGCCAAGCAGAGATCCAGAGTGGTATTTCTTTGGACCAAGGGACAGGAAGTACCCAAATGGATTCAGAACAAATAGAGCAACAAGAGCAGGATATTGGAAGTCCACCGGGAAAGATAGGAGGGTGAGTAGCCAAAATCGACCCATTGGAATGAAAAAGACATTGGTTTACTATCGGGGTCGAGCTCCTCAGGGAATTAGGACTGATTGGGTGATGCATGAGTATCGTCTTGATGATAAGGAGTTCGAGGAGACTTCTGGGATTCAGGTAGCTCGTATGGTTATACCAATTAATCACGATCATGTGACGTATATATAATTCCCTCTCCTAAGTTACAGTTTTAACTATGCTAATCTTCGTGATGGCCTAGATCATCCTCCCTCGATTCAATTCTTCGGAGGTGAATGTGCATTATGTTTGTTTCTTATTGCATTTTTCATGGCTGCCCTCATTATTGCTAAATTGATCTTGTGAACTTGATGATCACACACACGCGTAGTTCTTGTATATCAGTATCACCCTTTATTTTTCTTCTGATAAATACTTCCCTTTTGTTTTAATTTTTCATTTTACGATCTTGGAGCTTTTTTCCTCGAAACATGTAGCTAGCTAGCTAGCTATCTCACTCTTTAGTTCTGTTGATACAGGTGGTCACGTTTTGACTTGTAAAGCACAAATTTCAGGCCTTAAATTGATGGAAAAGCATTTACCCCTCTATTTTTCATCTTCTCTTATTCACTTAAAAGATGGATAGAAAGCAAGATTACTATGCTTTAACATTTACCTCATTTAATCTAGTCGAAAATCGAAATAAATTCTAATTTTCTGCATATGATGAACGCACTGTATATATGTGTGCGGATATGTAGCCGGACTAACCCAATCCTCTAAGATCATTCCTATGTCTAGCCGAACATGGGATTTTAATTCCTTCTTTTTCCAATAAATATTATGAAGTTGGAGAGGAGAATATGGTACGTGAATTGCATGGCATGCATGGAAAATAAAACTAAAGTTTAAAGTGACTGCTTTTGTCACCCTTAAACAACCACCTTTATCTTAATATATACAGACAGGGCATATCATTATATTATAATGTGTTTCTTTAAAGATATAATAATAAGGAAATTACTGACATATTCTTTACTTGCACATTTCTTAGATCTCTTGAGTGGCAAAGTTAGGTTTCACTTTGTCTTTCTGGAATGAGACAAAAGTACTATCTCCCCATATGACTGAATCTTATCACCCCAATCATCAGTTTATTAATTTGATAATCTTATGAATTCCCACCTTAGATTCTGCAAAATATATGATGTACTATGCTGACATAAAAGCAGCCCTCTCCCCTACTCCTACTCCTACTCCTACTCCTACCCCTACCCCTACCCTCACTTCTCACACTTCACTTTCATTTCTGTAAGAAGGTGTCGGTCACTTTTCACTTTATTCTTCCACTTCCCTGAATAAGACAATGGATTGCAACCCTTCCTAGAAGCTATGCAAGTCACCAATTTATCTATTACTTTAATGCTTTTCTTTTTTGCTTATTATATTTAGAGAAATTCCTGTGGTTATTTCAATTATTAAAATACAAATTATTTGAACTTGCTGATCGTCTATGGCTGATATGGAGAGGAGACAGAAAGAAGTAAAGATTTGTACTTGAGCAATTTTTACAGAGATCAGAGTGATCTTGCCTTTTTTAGTTATTATTCCAAACTTGTTTATCTTCTTCTTTTAAGGCCCTTTTCTATTACATTTTCCTCAAGAGTATCAAACTAAATCCTGCAGCCCCTATTGTTGACTGGTAAAACAAGATTCAGACCAATACTTTTCTTCTTTAGGAACTCCGCACTCCACCCGCCTCGATCGGGGTTTGTCGATAGAGAAACAATAACTAACTCGATCGTTTGACTGCAGGATTCATATGCATTATGCCGAGTTTTTAAAAAAAATGGAGTGTGTACCGAAATAGAAGAGCAAGGGCAATGTAGCTTATCGTTGCTCGACTACCCTCAGGGAGTCCCGACTGAGTGTGAAACAATGTCCCCGGACGTTCCCTTGGCATCGTCGTCCACAAATTGTATGGAAGAAGAAGATAAAGACGAGTCGTGGATGCAGTTCATTACAGACGATGTATGGTGTTCATCCAGTGCGCCTTTCGGTGGCGAAGAGATGTCTCAACTGGCATTTACAAACTGATTAACATATTAGTTGTGGGCTGATTAATTTAGTAACAAAATAATTGACTTATAATTGATGCATACGATAACCTGAAGATGTTTCTTGAATTTTCTGGTTTCATTGTGCAATCTGATTATATGTAATTGTATTTAAATTCTGGTGTTATTGTTTTGGGTGGTCATATCACTGCGGCCATTATTACATTACTTATAATATATTATATATCACACAATTATTTTTTGAACGATTTTAACTCTACTACAATTCAATTATTTCAATATTACATTACTTTTCGTTTTACAATATGTAATAAATATTATAGAATTCTTGTCATGTATAAATTTCTTGTTATTAATTTTCAATTAATTAACATTTACGTTAATATAGATTCAATGAATCTTGATGAGTTATTACTTATTATGGATAAATTTATTTTTATTCATTTATATAAGAATTTTAATGGGTGTTGAAATTCATGTATTGACAATTAATTATTTATCAAATATAGTATAAAAATATTGCTCATTTGTAGTATTTCATCATTAAAAAAAAAATTGAATTATAGAAGTTGAATTTTAAGAGTACAATTTTCTTCTCTTAAATTTATATCCTAAATTTTATTGGACAATTCTATTTGTACTGAATTGAAAATGTTACACACTCTCACATGCGCGTGGGGCCCGCATAAATAAAAAATTCTCAAATGTGTGGTTCTCACACACTATTGTGAGTGTGGGTAAAAAAGTGAATGTACATGTAACATTGTCCAATATTATTTTCTTTAGTTCATTTAAAACTCATCAAATTCTCTCAACAAATTGGTATCAAATATTACTTTTACAATACTCATAAAATATTTTAGAATAAAAATGTAATGCACGTTCAATTCTAATCAGTGACTATAAATATTTAGATGTTTGTTAATTGGGTTATACTCGCAGAGGGACAACTTTTTTGACTCAAATTCATTAGCACGTCCTCTCCCTTCCAAGACTATTGCTATTCCAAGGAGCCCAAATCCAAATCTCCAACTTCGACTATATTAAAATAACAGTTGTGTGTCAATTTTTCTGTGTGTAACGATTGACTTTTCACACTCCCTCCAATTTCCGGTTTTCACTTATTCAACAATTTTTACTTTCCAAATGACTCAGGCTAATTTCTTAATCACCCTAAATTGATTTCGAATAATTAAATATATTAACAATAATATAATTCGCTGAATAGAATTAGTTCTATTTTAGAACTTTCGCAATCGGTCCCACTTAAATAATTAGTCAAAATTGGTCTAAACCAACATTCCAGACCAACCCCCAAAAATGTATGTATGTATGTATGTATGTATGTCTCAAGATTTTTAATTAAGTCCATGTTTGGTTCAAGGTTGATTAAAATCTAAATAGAAGTCAACAATTAATTTTCAATCACACATTTCATAGATTCTACAACTTTCCAACCATACATTCAATCAATTTTTATTAAAATATAATAAAAACCTGATTTCTATCTAAATCAAACACGTGCTAAATTTATTATCCACCAATGATGATGTATCATGTCATCCATGCTTACTATAAGTTAATTATCCACTTGTTAGATCATTTCTATATTGTCCCCGAGCGTAAAATAGAAATCACACTGCAATAGATAGGGTAGTTCTTGGTGGAAGCTAAGTCGATGTTCGAAATTTCTGGACATGAATTTGGCAGCAGGCAAAAGACTATTACCCAAGGCCCAATCAAAGACCTTTTAATATAATGCGTGAGGTGTGACTCGAACCCCCGACCTCCCACACAAATTCCACATTTTCACCAATTGGGCACTTCATCTGAATTAATTATTTCTTTCACATATTATATTTATGTTATAAATATTTAACAATAATTTCTATTTTAGAACTTTCGCAATCGATCCCACTTAAATAATTAGTCAAAATTGGTCTAAACCAACATTCCAGACCAACCCCCAAAAATGTATGTATGTATGTCTCAAGATTTTTAATTAAGTCCATGTTTGGTTCAAGGTTGATTAAAATCTAAATAAAATTCAACAATTTATTTTCAATCACACATTTCATAGATTTTATAACTTTCAACCATACATTCAATCAATTTTTATTAAAATATAATAAAAACCTGATTTCTATCACCAATGATGATCTATCATGTCATGATATTGTCATCCATGCTCAGTATAAGTTAATTATCCGTACTTAATAGATCATTTCTATATTGTCCCCGAGCGTAAAATAGAAATCACACTGCAATAGATAGGGTAGTTCTTGGTGGAAGCTAAGTCGATGTTCGAAATTTCTGGACATGAATTTGGCAGCAGGCAAAAGACTATTCTTTGATGAAATTCAACAACCAAACCTCAACGTACGTTTAGGTTTTACTCAAAAAACAAAGGGTTTAACTAATTAAATGACTAAATTATGCTCATTTCGCAAGTTAGTATAAAAAATTGGAGCTGGATAATAAACCGCAGGCGCTGACTCGGGCTATTGCCGACATCTCGAGGCGGATTTTAATAAATCTGTAATTAAAATTGTGAGACGAATGATACTTTCTCGACTAATTGGGAGAAATTCAACCTATTTGAAACGGGACAGGACAAGACATGATAATATCGGACAAGAAGATATTTTGCCATCCCCGAAGGATGTTGCAGCCAATAAAACAGGTAACGAGGGACAGATGCAGGGAAAGAAAATATTGTCTTTTGGGACGAGAAACAATGGTTATTAGGGACAGAAAAGTTTTTGCTTTATTCTATAATGTTATTACGTATTCTATGACACAAAAGTTTTTATTTTTAATTCTATGATCATTATATTAATGAATGCAACCAAAAATGATGACGTGATAGAGATAATATTGTTTAAAAACGTAAAACCCTGACAAGAAAGAATTGTTTCTAATCTTTAAGCTCAGATATCATGTTAAAATTTACCAGAAAAGATAAATGTAATAGCATAATTAAAAAAAGAAAAAAACATAATATGCACTATGTTTTACTTCTAAGATTTAAATAACAACTCTATTCATAGTGATATAACAGATTACTCGAAGAAAATTTATTATAATTATATAATTATGAACATTGTAATGTTATTCATGAAAATGTGACGGAGGAAGCAAAAGAATTGAAAATGTGTGCTTCTCAAAAACACTATTAAATTGGTGTTGTTTCTGAAATTTGTCTCAACTGATTATTTAGATTATGGATGGCCTATGTGGCAACCTCCAAATGGCCCTTTGGGTGCGACACGGATTGTGCTTGTTGAGGAATGATATTAACCGTCCGATCAAATGGATGGCTGAGATCTATTCTTGATAAAACCATTTGAGTTAACTTGGTTTTGACGGGTACTATAGCGTCACTTTTGAGTTTCTAACTGAATCTTCTGTTTTCTCTCTAGACTCTTCGTTTTTTGAGGGTTTTTTTTTTTTCCTTCTTCTTCTTGGTGTTGAATCGTTCTCCGTAAATCTGTTTTTGGTGATTAATCCTGCAATATTAGTCCTACTACAATAACTCTAGGCTGTTTGTAGTCTGTATTGTTGTAAGGTTTGTTTAGAATGGTTGATGGTTGATTGTTGAGGAGGATTTTTGTCTAGGTTTTGTAGATCCATAAGGATCGATTATCAAACCAGTGTTTTGAGTGGTTTGATGTACACTATACTCTATTTTGGAAAGCTATTTTGTACTAGTGGAACGGGCTACAGTCTCTGAGCCATCCAAATTAGGCATTTGGCTGAACTGGGTCAACAACCTGATGTTTTTATGTTGAATATTTCTCTTGTGAATGTGTTGTGCTTCAATTTTTCATCGACTTATTTCGTTAAAAATCCTTACAAGAATCTTAACAGAGTGAAATGTAAATAATAATAATGATGTTGATGATGAGAAGAAGAAGAATAAGAAGCCTGTGACAGGAAAGGGAATATGTTTAACTTTGTTTAAAATTTATTTCTATTGAAAGTAACTGAAGAGCTAACCTAAAATGAATTTTATAGTTAAAATACATTTTTTTGTTGGATTATAATTCAATTCTCGTTAAATGTGTTCATCGGGCCATGTCGATTGTTGGAGAGTTAAGTGTGTTAATAGTATGTGAACTTTGTCCACAGTAATTAAACCATATTGGTCATTTGGTTCAACTCGATAACCAACAAATCGGTGAATGGTCTAGTTTGGATTGTAGTATTGGACCATTTAATGCCTAAACCTTTCAATAATCACATGAACCGGTCAAAACATGTTTAAATAGGAAGGATCTTCGAAAAATAGCAAAGTTCGCCAGTTGATTCAACCAGTTCATTAGTTGACTTCTTAGTTGTAAAGTAAATTAATAACAGATTACACATGGCGAGTCGTGATAGTGAGATTAGAAGACTGGTCGTGAGTTGAGCATTGGATGTGCCTCGACTTCGAGAAATAATAGTCGATCACTAGTCATGACCGTGTACAAATTTATCAAAGAATGTCAATCGATTAACTAACAGAGAATGATATCTTTATTACCTCTATTAATACAATTGAGATGTTATTGTAAACGGCTGACAATGATCAACTGGGAGCACAAGATAATATGTCAAATAACTCATCGAGTAAATAAATGTTTTTGTCATTTGAGGATTCAATTGATCTAGCCAATCTTTCCATTTACATGTCGAATGTCACGATACATGTGCCATGCTATATATATATGGAGTCCGAATCAAGGCAAACGCGTGACTTTTATGTGATGCTAGTTTACTTTGCCCATCTTCATTCATATTCCCCTCTTCAATAAAAAACTATTTACTTATTCTTACATCGGAAGGGAACTAGGGCCAAGGTGCCCATTTCCTTTTGCAAGACTTGGCTGTTCGATCAAGTGCAGCTGGCGAACAACATCAATGAGTTTCAAATCTAGGTCAACATTAGATAATGGCTCAATGGCCCACTCGTTCAAAACGGATGAGTTTTGGAAGGAAACCATATTTGATTGGTTGGGAACCGGACTAGGTAAAGTTTAGTTGCACTTGCTCATTCAAGTCGGACGATTTTCGGAAGGAAATATAATTCGATTAGTTGGCTGAACCACTCCATTAGTAAATTTCTTAGTTGTAAAATAAGAGATTACACATTGTGAGTGTTTCTAACCTATGGCAACAATATGTAATATTTTGCTGACACCGATGTGCATATTTTGCTGTACACTGCTGTGCAACAAAAAGTCTTTAATTATAATAGTAACCAGAGAATATATATATCTATTTAAAATTTGACATAATCGAAAAATTGACAAATTCAAATCGTTAGACACAGATCTAAAACTTATCAAAAAAATCAGTTTTTTAAACAATAATTGAAAAATCAATGCGTCAGATGTGGAACTAAATTTTTTAGATAAATACCGTATTTTATTTTATTTTTATATTTTTTACCATTAATTGCACAACTGTTACTCTGTACAATAATAATACAATAGAGTAATATAAATGTTGAATGAAACAACAACAACAACAACAACAACAACAACAACAATAATAATAATAATTGTTAGAATTGATACCACTTGTTGTGAAATCAACCACCAGATTAAGATGTTAAAGTGATATAACACAATATAAAATATTTGATCAAGAATAAAAGAATAAAGAAGACAAGAATATGACAGGGGATTTAAGAGTTTTATTGACCAAGAATAATGGAGAAATAAATTTAAAATGATCCTAAAAGCTAGTAATCATATATCTCACACCTTAAAATTGTATAGAAGAGCCTAGTATTTATAGGGAAACATGTAGGAGACGTCCAAAACTCTAATAGGTGGGTTGTAGTTGAATTAGAATGTCAAAAACGCGTTAAAACAGAAAAATGGGCTTGGACCGATAGCCCCGTCGCTCGAGCTACGGGGTAGCGACAGGCGGGCGACAAGTCTCGGGTTGTATTTTTGCCGGCCTTACTCGAGCGTCCAGCTAACGATATGCTAGCGAAAAAGCGACGGCTTTTCTTTTCGGTCCATAATTCAATCTTTGCAAGTCCAATACAAATTTCAACTCACAATGGGCTTCCAAAATAGAACTTCAATTTGACATAGGACTCCAATAGCATTCCAAACTGAATTCTTCTTGACGTGCACTTCAATTAGAATTCTTCAATTATTTCAACAAGAAATTCGGGTCACACCCAAATTCTAACA
>CAIGRN010018748.1:0-11970 GCA_903798345.1 Fraxinus anomala
TCTTGATCTTCTTAACTTCTGTATCTACAAGTGCGGGGCATATCTCGAGAGCTGCTCAAACTACCTCTCGTAATCAGTAAGCGACACATCCTCCTGTCTGACCAGTACAAACTCTAATTCCTTGAAATCTCTCAAAGCCCATGGGAAATACATTGCCATCACTTCGTCCTTAAACTGCTCCCAAGTCAAGTTACGCGGCTGCTCTTCGGTCTTAGTGCTTAAGACGAACTCCCACTAGTGACTGGCTACTCCAACAAACATAAACTCCACGCATAGTACTTTTTGTGCTCCGTACAGCAATGTGTTGAAAGATGCGTTCCAAGCCTCTAATTTATTCTTCAACAGCCAGTGGTTCAGAACCACCGTTAAAAGTAAGAGGCTTGTACCTACGAAACTGATCAATTGCTGAGACGTTCCAAGGAGAAATGTAGGTGCATTTTGCTGTGGCGGTGCATTTTGTGGTGGAGGTGCTTGATTCTGCTTGCTCAACTCTTGTACTGCTCGCAATAAGTCTCGCATCAAATTCGTGTGGGTAGGTGGTGCCATTTCCTAAAAATCTTAATATAAGGTCACGACCACATACTAGTAATAAGTCTAACATGTTTTACTTATATTATCGTAATATATATCATAAATTGAGATAGAAAATAAACTGCAGGTCTTAAGAATTTAAACATATGCATTTCAAAAGATTTAAGTTATGCAAAAGATTTAAATAAATTCTTCTTCTTACCCCTTTACATACCTTAGAGTCGTCGGAGGGTGGTCGATTGGTGGTCATTGAGTGCCAAAGGTCATTCAGATTCTTACATATTTAAGAATTTACATAAAACCTTACATCACAACTTTAAATTTATNGTCGGAGGGTGGCCGATTAGTGGTCTTGAGTGCCAAAGATCTTTCACATATTTAGGACTTTAAATTTACTTCATCCTTAAATTCATATATCTTAAGAAACATATTAATTTTTAACAAACGCTAAACAAGGAAACGACTAACAAATAATCAATTATTAATGTATCATTTAACACATGAAAGCTCAATATTAATATAATATCGTCACATTCAAAAGAATTTTTTTTTTAAATTATCGTTAAAATCATTTTTTTTTTGTTTAAATTCATTTTTTATTTGAAAAATAAAATACCAATTACACAAAAAAATATACACACGAATAATTTATATTTTAAATAAACATAACAATTATTTTAATCATTACATACAAACATTTTCCTTTTTTTTATAAAATTATTTTTCACTGTCCCGTCACTTTTCACTGCGAACAGTGACACGATTGTTACCGTCACTGTTCATCGTGAACAATGACACTGTTGTCACTGTTTATAAATTTTTTTTATTTTTTTTTTCAAAACTCATCATGACAATACGTATGTGTCTATAGAAGATTAAACGTAAAGCTCCGATACCAAATTATAACGACCCAAAATTTACGTTTTAAATCGCTACCAAAACTATTAACTTTAACAATATAAATATATGAAATTAACGGGCATAATTAAATTGATAAAAACTCAAAACCAAATAAATATTTAAAAAAACATGCATATCTATTTTATTACATAAATAATAAAATGTTAATTTCACTAATAAATCATAACACAGTTTTAAATTTATAATCCAATAAGCACGTCTTAGATTTATAAATAAAACTAAGAAAAATTGCTGAAATTTAAAATAATGTCTTGTTACACCAAATTATTTTTACTGAGTTCCATAAATCTTGGCACCACGACTGCACCTCATCGTCTGCCAACCAACGACCCGTACTAACCTATTAGGAGTAGGGGAAAAATGGTGAGTACATGAGAATACTCAGTAGGACATAAAAATAATGGTGCAATCCCGAATAAAAGAGTGGAATGGAATATTATTGAGGTTGATCCTTTTCTTCTTCAGAGGTATAAAAGAGTGCAATGGACAGTCTCTTCTTTAGAATTTGAATAACATTCCAAATAACATTCCTTTTTTCCCATTGGGATGATGATGTCGCTAGTAAAGCGATCATTGAGGTCATAAATACCACTGAAGAAGAAACTGTCCTAGAAACTCAAATATCCCCTGAAAAAAGGATAACTATGGGAGAAATAGCTAATTTGGACGAACTAGATCCTCCCATCATCGATTTTGAACCTCAAACAGCCCTAGTAGAGGAGTTAGAGAGTTTCCAAGTGGATCTCCAAGATTTCTCCAAATGCTTGCAGGTTGGAAAAGCTGAAAAACTTCCTGTCCCAAAATTTGGATGTCTTTGCTTAGAAACATGAAGACATGGTCAGCATTGATCCCAAAGTCAGTTGCCACCACTTGAAAATCAATCCTAAGGCAACAACTCATAGATAAAAAAGAAGATCCCTCAATTCAGAGAGATATGAAGTTTAAGTGACGAAGTAAAGAAAATAATCAACAATTGATTTATCCAAGAATCAATGTATCCAAAGTCGGTTCTAACCCCATCCTGGTCAAAAAGCACAGTGGCAAGTAAAGATTATGTGTGGATTTCTCAAACCTAAATCAAGCTTGCTCCAAGGTTTCGCTTCCCCGAATAGTGATTGGTGGACTCAACAGCAAGACATGAACTTTTTTTTTTAGTGGAAGGAGGGCAGTACCTCCGAGATTTTATTAATATATCATCACTTGCGGCAGAGGAATACCATGGTTACAAATGATATCAATAAAATCAATAAATGAGGATGTACTACTTCCCTTACAGTGAAAGTAAAAAATAATAGGAAAGTAGTAAAAATGAGTACTACTTCTTAACTTCATGGATGTATATTTCGGGTACAATCGGATCCCAATATTCCCAGCAGATGAAGAGCATATGTCATTCATAACAGACAAGGGTCTTTATTGCTATAAGCTCAAACCCTTTGGGTTGAAAAACGCAGGGGCTACGTATTAAATACTTGTCAACAAAATGTTTACTGACCTCATTGGAAATACAATGGAGGTATACGTGGATGACGTGCTGGTGAAAAGCTTGAAGGCGGAGGACCACATCAAGCACCTCAGCGAAACTTTTCAAGTATTGAGGAGATATAGGAAGAGGCTCAATCCTTTGAAATGAGCCTTCGAAGTTGCCTCCGAAAAATTTCTGGGCTACATGGTCAACCAAAGAGGCATCGAAGCTAACATGAAAAAGATTAAGGCCTTAATTGAAATGAGGTCACCGTAGAAACCTAAAGAGGTACAGAGCCTCACTGGACGTGTAGCAACATTAAACATGCTTCGTCTCTAAGGTGACAGATAAATGCTTACCTTTATTCAAAGTCCTGAAGGAAGGGAATAAGTTTCTGTAGACCGATGAATGAGAGGTAGCCCTACAAGAGCTGAAAAAGCACTTGGGGCAATCTTTTTTACTCTCCAAACCTAAGGCTGGTGAACCACTGCAACTATATCTAGCAGTAACCTTCGACGCAATCAGTTCAATTTTGGTAAGGGAAGAAGATGGACACCAGCTATCCATCTATTACATAAGCAAAGCATTTATGGCACCAGAGACTCGCTATCTAGACATGGAGAAGCTAGCATTCTCTTTGGTAACCACTTCCCTAAAATTGAGACCGTATTTTCAGGCTCACACTATACAAGTCCTAACAAATTTTCCCCTCAAGCAAGTGTTGTAGAAACCCGATGCTTCGGGAAGGTTGTTATGGGCTACGGAGCTTAGCGAGTTTGACATTGTACTCAAGCCAAAGGCTGAGGTTAAAGGACAAACCTTAGAAGATTTTGTGGCAAAGTTAACCCCTGTTCCAGAAATGGAAGAGGAGATGGAACCCACTGAGCCCCCCACTTGGAACCTTTTTGTCGATAGCTCATCGATAGACACTAGGTCCGGAGCTGAAGTTGTCCTAATTAGCTCGGAAGGACATAAGCTTAATTGTGCCGTGAGGTTCGGCTTTAAGGCCACAAATAGTACAACAGAGTAAGATGCCCTTCTAGCTAGCCTTAGGTTAGCCAAAGAAATATAAGCAAAGAGACTGGTGATCAATAGAGACTCCCAGCTAGTAGCTAGCCAGGTTTATGGCAACTTCTCGACCAAGGATAAGTCCATGGCTGCCTATCTATAATTGGTCATGAAACTTATTCCAAATTTCGAAAAATTCAAGTTGGTGCAAATCCTACACTCAGAGAATGCTCACACCAAAATTGGCGAACAGTAAAGATTCTGAACTGCTCACTATAGTGCCCATAGAATCTTTAGACCCTCTATCGTTACAGGCGAAGGGATAATGTGGGTCGAGAATACCCTACTATGGATGAAGCCAATAATAGCATTCTATGAAGACCAGGCATTACCCTTTGACAAAGAGGAGGTGACCTTCTCATTTCATTTTACAGGATGATGTGCTATACAAATGAGGCTTCTCCTTGCCTTTACTCCGGTGCATAGGGGGAGCAGGCCACCTATGTGCTCCGAGAAATCCATGAGGGGTATGTGGTAACCATTTCGGAGGGTGGTCCTTGGTACAAAAGGTGTTAAGACAGGGATATTACTGGCCCACCTTGAAAAATGATGCACATCAGTTTGTAAAGAGGTGCAACAAGTGTCAACATTTCGCAACAATTCAGATGTAGCCTTCTAGGAATTAAGCGTTGTTTCTAGCCCATGACTGTTTTCTAAATGGAGGATTGATCTTATAGGCCCCCTACCCAAAGGAAGGGCAATTTCAACTTTGTGATTATCGCCATTGATTATTTTACTAAATGGGTAGAAGCTGAATCCCTTTCCAAGATCACTAAGGCAAATACTTTCAAATTCTTATGGAAAATATCATTTGCAAGTTCGGAATTTCCCTTTCTATTGTCTTGGATAATGAGCGGCAATTCGACAACAAAAATGTTAGAAATTTATGTGAGAAACTGGGTATCAAGAAACATTTCTCCTCTCCACATCACCCTTAGGCTAACGAGCAGGTGGAAGCTGTTAATAAGACTATTAAATATACGCTGAAAAGGAAGTTAGATGCTTCTAAAGGGGCTTGGGTCAACGAACTACCTCAGGCCCTATATGGAATTCGAACTACGAACAGAACGGCTACATGAGAAACTCCTTTCTCTATGGCTTATGGAGCCGAGGCTATGAGTCCAGTTGAAGTAGGTCTCCCATCTCCTCATCATATTTTTAACAAAATATCTAATGACGAGTTGATAAGATGTGAACTGAACCTCCTTGAAGAAAGGAGGGATGACTCTCATGCAAAGTTGGCTATTTACCAACGAAAAATTATGTAGGTACTACAATTCTAAAGTTAAGAATAAGTCATTTCGCTTGAACGAATTGGTTCTTTGGAGGGTATTCTTATCTTCTAAAGAACACGGTATAGAAACCCTTGGTCCCAATTGAGAAGTCCCCTATCGCATCAAAGAAGAGGTTTGGCCTAGGACCTATGGATGGAAAGGTACAACCTCATCCTTAGAATACGGAGCATTTGCAAAAATATTATCAGTAAAAATGTAAATATACAATTTGTACAGTTCTTGATTCAATGAAGTCGATTCTTATTAAATTGTTTGCAAAAATAAAATGCCTCATATTGACAAAAGTCAAAGGAGAAGCCTTTTCATAGACGAATTGTCCCTATGTAGAGACGGGTGGGCACTTCTGTGAAGAGCGGTATCCCAAAATAGACTATTTCCTCACTCACGAAGTGGATAGTACATGCCCTTCACAACAAAATTTGTCAAGAAAGCCTCAGCATCAACGAACCACTCAACCACATGCTCAGAAAAATTATTGATTTTAATCAGAAAAAGTTATTCTTAATTTTATTAAGTCATTCTGGCGAAAAATATAATAAAAGATGCCTTATATTGACAAAAGTCAAAAGAGATGCCTTTGCATACATGAACGGTCCCTATGTAGAGACGCGTGGGCACTTCAGCGAAGAGTTTGATCCTAAAAGGTACCACCTTCTTACCCGCAAGTGGATAGCACACACCCTTAACAAAAAAATTTGTTAAGGAAGCATCAGTATGGGCGAATTACTTAACCTCTTGCTCAGGAAAATTATACGTCATACTAAATTAAATCGCTTTCTAATTTTCATTAAGTAAATTTTTGAAAAATAAAAAGTGCATCTGCATAGATAGCCGTCCCTATTCAGAGAAGTATGGACACTTCGAGAAGAGCTGAATCTTAAGACGGACCACCTATGTGCTCGCGAAGTGTGATACATGCCTTTAACAACAAAAGTTGTTAAAGAAGCCTCAACATTGGTGAACCGCTCAACACCATGCTTCGGAAAACAATGAAAGAGAAAATGCACTGCCTATAGAGTGTCTTAAACAAAAAAGTTTGAAGTGCTATAAAGTATTAGTTCATGAAGGTTATGCATAAGTTTAGATATTTCAAAAAGGTAAATGACCTTCTAACACTTGTGCAAAATTATTAGTTCGAAAGTACAATTGAAGCAGAATTAATTTAAGCTAAATTGAAGACATTGTAATGCACAAAGTAGAAAAGGAAAATAACACAAATATATGAGCAAAAATAATATTTTATTAATTCACTAAATATTTACAATTATTGGCCGAGGCCATTTACATGAAGAAAAGAAGAAGCCTATCAGGAGCTACAAAGGGTATAATAGCATTAGGAGCCACGACCTCGGAAGTTTCCGCAGTAACATCATCTTCAATCTCGATCACGTAGCTACCTTCTTGCGAAGTTTGAGACTCTTGCTCTCCATCTTCCAGAAACTCTGACATCAACTCAAAAGTGTTGAAGGTTTGGGAGTTGACTTCAATCCACTCCACCATCTAGGTATAGGCGTACCTTCGCCAGTACTTTGCAAAACTTTGGTACGTCTCTGTCAAGTGAAAGTTGGCGATGTAGTGCTTCACAACATCATCACTAGCCGATTGAAGCTCCTGCCTCACCGTCTCAACTTCATCTGTCAAGCCGGAGACCTTTTTGTTCAGCCCCCACCTATTGTTTCAAAGCAACATTCTCTTTATTGGCCTTCTCTAGGGCCTCAGCCACTAGCTTCTAATGGGCGTCAGAAGTCTCCACTTGCTTTATCAAAGAGGCTACCTCAATTTAAGACAAGTGAACCTCCTTTTTCAAGTTCTCAATTTCTTCTAAGGCAAAACCGAGCTTCATGAATTCTTCAACCTGTTGTTTTTTCAGGGCCTCAGCTTCTGCATTTGCTTTGCTGGCGGCCTCCTCGGCCTAAGAGGCTTTATTTTTAAACTGTTTATTTTTACATTGGCGATTTTTAAAGAGGGCTTCAACCCCTATAGCAATGCTAAAGGCCCTTCTCGCCTGGTTCACCATGTAGGAGAACATGTCCACCACGTCGTTGGTCTCGATAAAAGTTTGCCACCTCTCTATCCCGCACTTGTGAAAATTGACAATTGCAGTCTGAATTTCAGGAAGAAGTAAGGCATGAGCTTCCGGAGCCAATTCGTCCCTTCTCTTCTTCAGGGAGAGTTTGGCTCTGGGAGGAGAATCAGAAGTGGTGGAGTTACTCGGAGTCCTCTCCTTCCATACGTTGATGGAGGAGGGAAGGCCCAAGACAAAGGGGGAATATGAATCCCACGGGCATATGGAATACCACCCATTGGAATCTCCTTTCCCCAGGACCCGATGTTGAAAAGTGGTTTGAAAGATATGGATGGGCATGTCCTCTCCAAGGGAAGTCCCATTCTACAAAAAGTAGGTTCCCACTAGTTGGGCCTAAGCAAGGTGGGAACCAGCCCGTACAATCTCAGAATGGCTCTAAAGAATGGATGGATGGATGGACATCCGAAAACCTGCTTTAAAAGTAACTCGCTGACAGCAATGCAGCCTTTTCTAGGAAACAATTCTCACTCGTTAGGAGTGGGGGACAATAGTTCTATGTCGTAGGGGATACAATAATTTTCCCTAAGATTTGCCAAGTGTGATGGGCTGACGGTTGAAGGGATTTTAACTGTCCCCAAGCTATCTCGTTGTTTCTCCTCTCCTCTCCAGAAGGCAGAACGCTCTATCCGGCTTGAATGGCTCGAACAAGGTCGGCCATATTGGTTATTTGCACACCCATCTCGGCAGCTACTTCAATAAAGTCTATTTCTCTTCCAGTAGAGTGTGAATGAGCCATTGATTTTTAGAAGTTAAACTTTTAAGATACTTATGAGTTAAATGTGAAGAATGTGATTAAGAATCAATGGAAATGAGAAGATTTTGAAAAACAAAGAAAGGAAATGAGATTTTGCAAGAAACAAAGAAAATGAGAGAGTTTGGATAGTACAAATGTTAATTGCATAAAACGCAAAGTGATTTTTTGGCCACAAATTTTTGCCTTTTATAGGCGGAAGCTTTGTAGTTTGAACCCCATCCGTTGGATTTCGATCCGGATCATCTGACCGTCAATTGTAGATTTAAATCTGAGCCACCCGTTCTATCTGCCCTTCATCTTCTACGGCCTAGATTAGAGCATCCTCGTACACGTTATTATGCGCACAAAACTTCGTAAGATGTGCGCACGACAATCATCATTGCGCATTAAATGCGGTGACGATTTCGTATATGGGAAGATGAACCACTTCAGCTATTTTTTCTTGAAAACGTACAAAGACAGTAAATCATTTGAAATAATAACAGCGCCCGTGTTCCCGAAATATTTTAAAAACATGTCTCCTCGTAATTGGTGAATTGAGCCTTGGCAAGTGACGAAGCCCCTTCACCTCAACCAATTAGGGCAAAGCTCTGGATGTATAAAGCTACTTCGGATAAACAGCTTTGGACAACACCAACAACTTCAAATGTAAAATGATCAAATGAACGGCTGAAGCTATTGAGCCGAAGAACTACATGAATGGTCGAAGTAGTACGCCGAAGATCCTGTTATGTCAAGGCTCTTTGCATCAAAGATCACCAACATGAAGCCCTCTTAACCCAAAGCCCTTAGTTCATCCGAGGTCCTTGAAGCTGAAACTGTCTCTTGCAAGATTTGCATACAATGTTTAGGAATGATTAATATGACGTCTGTAATAAAGAATGTCAAGTGTGTCAGTCTATTGCATAGGGCAGCTGACCCATTGACAATGCATTTAATGTATGATAGATTTAGTGATTTGAGGCTTCAATCAAGAAGATGAGGCTATGTGGTTCTGATCCAACGGTCACCACGTTAGCCAGAAATGTATAAATAAGCAGTCCTTGAACATGAAAAAAATGAGGGTTCTTTGAACATAAAAATATATAATATAAAACACATTCTCAATATACATTCTTGCTTGATCTATTAGTGCTAGTTTGGATATTAGGTTATTTATATCTTGGTTGGTGATTGTTTGTTAACATAGTAACTTTAGTCATTATCGTCGGTGCTCGAACATTTTTGTTTCGTGCCATGAAGTATCTCCCGTGTACACGTGCTACCCTTCTCCCACCAATTCACTGATCGAAACGCTTCAAAATTTGCTTAAATTGGTGTGTGTGGGCCGGATATCTGTTGTCCACGTTGGCGTTACATTTTTCGGGGTCAACAATAATATTATATGCAAACTCAATTTTTTTATATATTTTTTAACCACGCATTTTTAATCAAATCACTATTCCAAAATATATTTTAGCAAAATAATGGGGCTCAAACAAGTTCTATAGTATATTTTATTCATATTGTAATTTTTACAGAATCATATAAATGAAATCAACACAATTCTATTAATTTGTCCAATTTGTCTAATTTTCTTTATAGTTTAAAATACGTTAAGAGCAAGATATTCTAATAACCCAAAATGAATTATTAGGGAGTCGCACTTGTCGACGGTAAAACATTAAGTAAATTATCAGGTACAAATAGAATTTTCCCTTATTTTTTATTTTAAAATAGTGTATCTATTCGAATTGTAAGTGTCTCTTCAAATGATTCTTTATATATAAAGAGAGTATTTTAAAAAGATTCTATTTTTTAAAGAGTATATTCTACAATTTAGAGAATATCTATAAATATAGAGAGTAAAAATATTTTAAGTACTCCAATAAACTCTTTATATTTAGCACTTAATTTTATTACTCTAAAAAAACATTTATTATTTTTTCTATCTTTTATTTTGATTACCTTTCTTCTAAATTATTATATTATTTTTCTCCATTGAAAATTTAATACTTTGAAATGCATTAAATTATAGAAAGTAAGTTTGACTCTCCAAATTTGGAAGGTAAAACTAATTCTTTAAATTAAAATGTCAATTTTAAAAAAATCTTTTGAAGTATATATTGAAGTTTCGATTCTTAAAAATAGAGAGTATCTTATATTTGAAGAGCCTCTTTGAGATGCTCTTATGCATTATAAAGAACATATTTAAATTTAGAGAGTCAAAACTTTTGTACGCTCCAACAATATATTTTGGCTCTTTATTTTACTTTTCTCAAGAAATATTTATTGATTTTCTTTCATATTTTATTTAATATAATTTTTTTACATTTCAGTAGTCAATCATTTTAAATACGGTTTCAATAGTTAAGAAGTAGAGTATTGAAATATAAGACTTATTAAATGTAATCATTGTACATTAAGTCCATATTTGACATCCATTCTTTTTCTCTTTTTTCATTTCAACCACACATTCTATCAATAAAATAACATTACACATAAACCCAAAAATTATTCTAACTTTTTAACCACACATTCTTCCCATCAACCACTATTTCAAAATTTATTTTTATACAAAATGAGTGTCAAACACACCCTAAGAATAGAGAAGGTGTGTGACTCTATAAATTTGGAGAGCCAACTTATTTGTACAAGCCGTTAGATCATGTCAGTGTTGATCTTGACCGTCATGAAAAAAATTCCTGACCACTAAATGCAAAGAGGTACCCAAAAGTATTTCAAACGGACAGATGAGATCATCCGTGAGTAACATGCGCATTAAATGAGTATAGTCGATGTTCTTTCAAACATGCAATAGTCCCGCTGATACATGGAAAAAATGATTATAATCGTAGCACATCCCTTTCATCGTGTCATATGTCAACTGTCGTTGACGAGTGTAATATCTTTATATTTTTCACTATTAAAACTCTCACCTCAAGTTCTCAAGTTCACCACTTAACATAAATGGTTAAGCTCGAATTTTGGGGGCTATTTGTTAATTATCCAATCTTGTTTTCACTCAGAATCAATTAGGCCATACAAATCAAACTTCTTAAAAAAATTTAGTCTCGATTGCCACAATAAATTATTAAAAGCCCATATAATAATAATAATAATAATAAAAATGGATATCAACTCATTTTCAGGTTCGGTTAACGAAGAAACTGAAATAAGGCCTAACCATAACATTATTAGACTCAAATTTTGGAGACTATTAGTTGTCAATTAAAATTCACAAATAATTATTAGCGAACATATGCCTCTACCAGCATCCGTTTTAAAAATTAACCAAATCATTTGCGAGCTCAAAGTAAGGTTAGCGTGCATTTGTAATGTGAAGCGTTATTATCAATCTTGAACATAAATAGTGATCAAATGTAGTTTAATAGATTTCATTAGCTATTCCACGTCAACAGAAACCGTTATCAAAGTACACATAAATCAATGTAAAACTAAAACATAATTTCACAATCAGGGACAGACGCAAAAGTTTAAAGTTAAGGAGGCACAATCGAACTTACAAAGAAGTTGGGAGAAATTTTACAATCGAAAATTTACGTCCAAAAAAATCATACCCCATATAATTTTGCATCCGGAAATTACATAGGATATGACTTTTTCGGATGTAAAATTTCGAAAAATTTTGATATCATATTCAATATAAATTTTCCTAATAAAATGATGAAAATTAAATTGATAAATTTGTATCGCAAAAATAATAAATGTTAATGAAATAATTGATTTTTTTTAAATGCAAGTTAGACGTTCTTTAAGACTCACGTTTAACGTATTTTTAACTATTTTCGATATCTGTTTGGATTATTTGATATGCCCATAATGTAATTCTCGAAATAAATTTTGAGAT
>CAIGRN010018754.1:0-15324 GCA_903798345.1 Fraxinus anomala
TATACTCCATTGTTAATTTAAGATTGATAGGCTATTTTGTAATTATAGAGTGAAATATCAGGTTATTTCGATGTACACTAACCATGTGAACTTCCTTACTAGGGAATTGACAACTAAAATGTATCAGTAGCCTCATTATGGTTCATTTAGTGGATGATTCTGTTCATATTATATGAAACCTCTATGCAAATTGTCGGCCTTGTGCATTTGGTTTTGAACAACACCAAAACAGATTATAATTTAGGTTTAGAAACCCTGTGCTTAGATTCTTTCAAGGAAGTGCACTAATTCTAGTCTATAATTGCAGCTAGATTTTGCAGTAATATTGTATGCTGCTTGGCTTCCATTTCATTTTAGAAGGTACAGTCCAAGAAGTTGCAATCTACTTCCCTCACTAAGTTGATGCCCTCAGCTCACTGCTTGTTGCCTTGTCAGCCAAAATAATGAATCGTTGTTGCCTTGTCGAAAAGATAATGAATGTTATTGTCTTGTCAATAAAATAATGAATGTTGTTACCTTGTCAGCAAATTAATGAATTATTGTTGCCTTGTCAACTAATCAATGAATTGTTGTTGTTGCCTTGTCGACTTGATGAATTATTTTTAAATTATCACTGTAGTAATGGACCATTGATTTTTTTTTTTGTTTGCGATTTTTTAAGAATTTAATGTGAAGATAGATATAGATTAATGTCATATATATACATTTATTATATTGACTTTTGTAAATTTCAGCCTCTGTGTTCTTAATTCCTGGATTCGCCCCTGTTCAGAATGGGAATATTTGAACCGTTTCGAGCTATCGGTTACATAACAACGAATGTACCCTTCTCAGTACAACGTCTAGGCACCGAAACCTTTGTCACTGTCAGCGTCGGCAAAGCCTTCCAAATTTACAACGTACTGTTTCTTCTTATTTTCTTTACAGTGCCACTCATTTATCGTGTTTCATTTAAATTGTCTAACATTTTTTAAATATTTCTTCTCACCAGTGTGCCAAGCTGAATTTAGTCCTTGTTGGTAAGCCTTCCGCTGCTTTTTATCTCCCAATGATTGTAGGAAATTTATTAATGTGCTTAATTCGTACTTTCTGGGGTTAATTTACATAAGGGGAGATGAAGGTTCTTTACTTTTCTGGGTTTTGTATTTTTGGACTGAATATATATGTAACACTTCTTTGAAGTTTTTTAAAGACTATATATTTGTAATTTTAACCCGCCTAACTAAATAGATATATTTTTGAAGGAAGAAAATAAAAAAATGAAGTTGGAGTGTACGATGTGCACATTCATTATAGTAGATAGAGTTATTCACTTAAACAAATGAAGGTGAAGGATATGGGAGTTCTCTAGATTCACGTAGTATACATTTTTTTAGTTTTCTAATATTTTATGGGAGCCTTGATGACAGATAATAATATTGAACATAAAATATGATTTTGTTTTTAATACATTTCACAGTACATGCGGTAGTAGTGTAATTTAGACTATCCCGTTGAGTAGAAAATGAATCTTTGTGTGTCTTGTAGCTTTTACCACTTAGTTGAGTTGTGCAACCAAATATCGAAGTTTTGATGCAGGTTCTCAACTGCCAAAGAAGATACGAGCTCTTGCCTCATATCGAGACTACACATTTGCGGCATATGGCCATAACATTGCAGTTTTTAAGCGTGCTCATCAGGTTTGTTCCTGATATAATACTTCCTACAATGGCTCACTCAAGCATATTAGTGCTACTGATCACAGTGCTTTCAGCAATTCTGTTTTGATTAAATAAATTTCACAAGAAAAGAGAAGTATAGATTACAAGAGAACCCTTTAGTTATTTTGTTTCTGTATTAACATCTGAATTCACGACACACCTACACATCTGAGCCTCGTGTAGTCTTATCTTCTTCACTTTTATGTTTAAGCTGTTTCAAACTAGTGATTCATCCATATGTGGGATTACATGTATCTACCTTCTTAGGATCCAAAAACCATTCGTGTTCAGGATCCAAGGTCTATTCATGTTTTTCTTGGCCAGAAGAATAAGATACCCACAAAGAACCTACAAATATTTCTTGATTAGTGACCATAGTAACTAGTTTTTGACTAAGTTATGATAGTTTTCTTTCCTTAAAAACGATGACACTCATCCTTGAACAGGTGGCTACTTGGAGCAGCCACAATGCCAAGGTTAATCACCTGCTTATTTTTGGCGAACATGTTTTGAGTGTTGACATTGAAGGCAATATTTTTATTTGGGCATTTAAAGGAATGGACCAGAATATCGCTCCGACTGTTCATATTTTGCTAGAAAATAATTGTCCAAGTTGCATAATGCATCCCGATACTTATTTAAACAAGGTATCATTTTAGACCTTTAATGCTTGATTGATAAATCCAAGTACAAATATCTCATTGCTAATTGCTGTATATTCTCTGATGTACGCAAACAGGTAATTGTTGGAAGTCAGGAAGGTTCCTTGCAACTTTGGAACATTAGCACGAAGAAAAAGCTTTATGAGTTCAAAGGGTGGAAGTCAACCATATGTTGCTGTGTTTCGTCGCCTGCACTGGATGTTGTTGCTGTTGGCTGTTCTGATGGAAAGATTCATGTTCACAATATTCGTTATGATGAAGAGATTGTGACATTCACTCATTCTACTAGAGGTTCTGTGACTGCTTTATCTTTCAGCACCGATGGGCAGCCCCTTTTAGCATCTGGTGGTTCATCTGGAGTAATAAGTGTATGGAATCTTGAGAAGAGGAAGCTTCAGTCTGTCATTAGGGACGCCCATGACTGTTCTGTAGTTTCACTTCACTTCTTTTCTAATGAGCCTGTGCTGATGAGTTCGTCAGCTGATAATTCTATCAAAATGTGGATCTTTGATACGAGTGATGGTGATCCTCGTTTGTTGCGATTTAGAAGTGGGCACAGTGCTCCTCCTCTCTGCATCAGGTATTATGCCAATGGACGGCACATTCTATCTGCTGGCCAGGACCGTGCCTTTCGTCTTTTCTCTGTTGTCCAGGATCAGCAAAGTAGAGAACTTTCTCAACGCCATGTATCTAAAAGAGCAAAAAAACTCAGGCTGAAGGAAACAGAAATAAAGCTGAAGCCTGTAATTGCGTTTGATGTTGCTGAAATACGGGAACGTGATTGGTGCAATGTAGTTACATGCCATATGGATACTTCTCAAGCGTATGTGTGGAGGCTTCAAAACTTTGTTATTGGTGAGCACATCCTAACCCCACGTTCAGAGAATCCAACTCCCATTAAGTCCTGTGCCATCAGTGTTTGTGGCAATTTTGCAGTTTTAGGGACAGCAGGTGGTTGGATTGAGCGTTTTAATCTTCAGTCAGGAATCAGTCGAGGCAGTTACATTGATAAGTCTGTGAGAAAAACCTGCGCTCATGATGGCGAAGTGATTGGTATTGCCTGTGATTCTACGAACACCATTATGATAAGCGCTGGTTACCATGGGGATGTTAAAGTTTGGGATTTTAAGACTCGCGAAATGAAATCGAGGTGGGAAATAGGTTGTTCACTGGTTAAGATAATATATCATCGTTCTAATGGCCTTTTGGCTACCGTGGCAGATGACTTGGTTATCCGTTTGTTTGATGCTGTGGCGTTGAGGATGGTTCGGAAATTTGAAGGTCATACAGATCGTATAACAGATATGTGCTTCAGTGAGGATGGCAAATGGCTTTTAACATCTAGTATGGATGGGACTTTTAGGATTTGGGATGTAGTACTTGCTAAACAAATAGATGCTATATCCGTTGACGTGTCTATAACTGCATTATCTCTGTCACCGAATATGGATGTTTTAGCAACAACTCATGTGGATCAAAATGGGGTTTATCTGTGGGTTAATCGGGCAATGTTTTCTAGCACTTCTAGCAATGTTTCCCATGGGAGTGGGAAGGAAATTGTGAGTGTTAAGCTACCATCTGTTTCTTCTGCAGAAGATTCTATAGATAACAATTTTGAAATGGCCAATGCAAACCCTCCACAAGACCAAGACGCTTCTCACTCGATATTATATCAGCAAATTCCCGATCTAGTCACACTTTCGCTCTTGCCCAGGAGTCAGTGGCAAAGCTTGATCAATCTGGATATTATAAAGGCCCGAAACAAACCGATTGAACCTCCAAAGAAACCTGAAAAGGCTCCTTTTTTCCTTCCATCTATTCCTTCTCTCTCAGGAGAGATATTATTCAACTCTAGACAATCTGCTGATGAAGAGATGGATGCACATGCTGGTGAAACTGACAAGAAAAGGAAAAAATCTGATATCACAGTTTCCCAGTTCTTGCATTTCCTCCGGTCTTCAGAGGAAAATAATTGTAAGTTGTCTCATTAAATTTACATTTGACTTTGATCGTCCTAGTTTGATCGCTAAACATTCTAATACATCATTAAATAAATGTTCGGCTATATTTACTCGAGAATGGCTGTTTGCAGTTGCTGCATTTACCGATTATATCAAAGGTTTATCTTCTTCCGCTTTGGATATGGAGCTAAGGATGCTTCAGATTATAGATGATCACGATGAGCAAGAACCTGAGAAGAGACCAGAACTGTACTTCATCGAACTTCTACTGGATTATTTTATACATGAGATAACTTGCAGAAACAATTTTGAGTTTATCCAGGCTGGAATCAGATTATTTTTGAAGGTGCAAATTTACTCATTTTCCTTGCTTTGGATATCTTTATTTGCATCACATGAGGCCTTTCACACTCAATAATAATATATGCTAAGTTGTAATGATGGCATCTGATAACTAAAAAAGTAAACTCTGAACCTTTTGAGCTTGTTTGGTAAGTATTGAACTAGATTGGACACTACAATACACAAGATTTTAGCTTCTAGATCTTATTTAACTGTATCAAGTACTGCACAACCCAATTTACCAAAAACACTATCTAGGTTATGAAGAATTCTTTTGAAATAGCTATATTTCCAATTGTTCTTCATTTGATGAGCTTTACTCCTGAGTTCTGTTTAATCCTTGGTTTTTATGCTGACCAGATTCATGGTGAAACTATTCGGTGCCAATCACGGTTACAGGATAAAGCACGGAAGCTTTTAGAACTTCAGTCAACAGTATGGCAAAAAGTAGATACCTTGTTCCAGAGTACTAGATGTATGGTTACTTTTCTTAGTAACTCACAATTTTGAATTTTGTTTAAACAAACCTCACTTGTTGTAATTTGCTCTCAGTTTTCTCTTTTAGAGAAATTCTCAATACATCTTTGTTTGACATATTGGATAAGTTAATTCGGCAAAAGTTTACTATGTAAGGCAGCGTTTGAAGAATTGCCTTTTGATCTGAAGAGTAGACAGAATTGAGTTAAATATATTGTCTTATATACGACTGGTGGGGATAAAAACCCTGAAATGATTTCTGGACATATAACCATCTAAAGACTAGCCTCGGGTAAGAAACAGAGAAAAGTTGAAGAGGCATTGAGTTGGGGACTAGAAATATATTTAAACCTAGTGAATATGCAAAGTGAAGTTGAGTTTCATCTGACTGGTGAATTACTGAATTTCTGTATCCTTCGTTTTTCATTATCACTACTCTAGTATCAATCAAATTATTTTTCTGATTGTGTTACTTTTCTGTCCGCAATGTAGTATCTGGTGTTCTATTGGTAGTATTATCAGTGAATTTTGAATTACTATTCATTGAGCTGAAGAAGGTTCGTCTTAGCCTACAATTTTTTTACACACGTTACCATTTTTTTAGTAAATAATGGTGCTAATCGATCAAACATGCCCATAGCATATTATTAGTAATTTTTCAACTTTGAAATAAATTATTCAGCAACAGTGGCTAACACCTCATTTCATCACTGATAGTTTACCATGTCCATGTTTCCTCATAATTTTTTGAATTATGCTATGTGTACATAAAAGTTACGTGAATTTTTTTGTGTAATGATGTTACCCTAATTTTTTACCCTTGATAGACATGTTGGAAATATTTAATTGCCCTCGTAATAATTCATGCATTTGACTCCCCCCAGCAACAGTGGAAAGGGCATTGCAGGTATTCCCTATAAAATGTTGCAAAATCATGCCACTCTTTTAATTGTTTAGCCAATTTTATTAGCTCAATGGATATGACATACAATCCAAAATATCTTTTAATTGTTTAGCCAATTTTATTACAATCCAAAATAAGTGATTTTTTCAAAATTGTTTCACCACAAGGGGACTTTTTTTTTTGATACCCAGGTGTCTACCTTCGACGACTAATCCTAGGATCTGCGATCCGATCCCTCATCACACAGATCAGGTAAACCGCAAAAGTGGACTTATTTTCTTCCTAAAATCTTTTTAACACTTTTGAATTCATCTTACTTAATGCTTTAAAAGCATCCGAGATCAAGGGCAGAGCCCAAACTTGCCCCGATGCCCAATTAGTTTTGTAGCCTACACCTAGAAGTAGGCAATCAACTAACAGTTCAATAGAATTGAAAATGTGAGGAAGATATTGCCAAGCAGGGATTAATCTTACAACGATGGCTTCCATTTGTCTTCCAAATGATTGGAACTGCTGTTAGACATCCTTAGACGAACGAACTGGTTTGAAAGGTCGATGTTAGTCACCACCTATCGCCTACCCTATAAATTCTTTCAAGATTTTTGCCACAGAGATATAGTTACGATGCACACCATCGGTCGATGTGAGTCACCACCTATCACCTACCCTACACATTCCTTCAAGATTTTTGCCACAACGATATAGTTAAGATACACACGATCTTACAGTCTATCCGTTAGTGCTTTGCATCTTCACAGAGAATTCAGTTCACGGAGTCCATGCCCAAGATAGTCGGAAAATAAAATTTAACTGTGCAGAGCCAACAGAGTGCAAGTCATTCAAACTCGCAGAGATTTTACTTTATCACATTCACTACAGCATTTATCATTTATAGCTATAACATTATGCAGTCATAGACCAGTAGAAAAGTTCTCTGCATGCTATGATAGATGAGTAAGTTTAAATTAAAACTTGGCTCTATGAAGAGAGAGGTTCCAGGAGGGTCTCCTTTCTGAAATAATGGTTGGTCATACTGAAATGCCAGTGCTTTGGCTCAAGCTTATCAAATGCAGTGATTTTGAACTCAAAATCGATGACATTAGCACAAGAGAATAGCCTAGCGTCTACACGAGTAAAGATTCTACATTTTAAAATCGAACTCCAGCAGCATACTACTGAGTTCTTTGTTACAGAAGTCGAAAATTGTCAGACTTAGGAAATGGATTCAACTAATTTTATTTTTCTCATGCAAAAACAGTAGAATTCCTCAAATGAATCCACAGAAACAATCAAATTCATATATTTTAACTGAATAAGCCTCAGCTGTTAAAGATGAAAAATCGTAGTGTACATGAAATTTAGTAGTACCAAAAGTCACCCTTCATCCTACAGTAATTTCCTTTTCCTTGGCCTTGCACATATCTTCGGCTGTCTTGATGAACTTTTTAGTCAAGTCGTCAATCTAAGTGCACAAAAAGGAGAAATGAGTTAAAATTGAATCTTTCAAAGACTTTGTTTCATCGGCAGCTTAATACAACTTACTTCTTTCTCCAATCTTTTTGCATCATCTGCCGAAATACTAGAACCTGCTTTATCTTTGTCCTTCTTTTTGGGCACTGCTTTCTTTATAGTGTCCAATGCCTGCAGGTGGAAAGCTCATCTTCTATAAGCAATGTATTAATTGTGAAGGTAATATTATTTTCTACCAGTGATAATATTATAATTCAAAGTTAAGCCACAAACAGCATAGAAATTTCAAGAGAAAAAACATATGATTAGGTTACTTGAGAAAGTAATGGTTTCCCATTTCATTCTATTTTATGCGTCAAGAAATTTAGATAAAGAATGTGAAAGTCACAATGGTGGAGATTTGGAGGGCAAGAACTGCAACTTGAAAGAGAATTAAAAAATAAATAAAAAATAAAAAACGCACGGATTAGCAGAGAATGAAGTGGTTGTTTCAGTTTGTCTTCACTATATGAAGTTATGAAGCTTGAGGGATATGGAACCCTTTTTCAGTACAATGATATGAAATTATCAACTGGAAGATATAGGTGGCACAATGGAAGATGAGAAGTATGCAAATGAAAATACCTTCTGGCGGGCTCTTCTAATACTTTGTTTAACATCTTCAGAAGATTTGGCAACCACCCTGCACACAGCCTGGTAAAGAGATGTTAGGGCATCGACATTATTAGCTCTTATTACAATCTTATGTTATTAGAAGTTGATGAACACAATGAAAGTTTGAACAGAGAAGAAAGTAATCCAGACTCACTTGTATGTGCTCCTTGGTCATTCTGCCCATTGCAAACATGAAAAATATCAGTTAGCAACTTAGTATATGAAGTTTATTTCACACAAACTAAAGCTTTCTGCCCATTAAAAAGAGAATATATTTATTAGCAACTTAATTTAAGGGTGAAACTCATGCATTATCCGAAATTGTTCTCCTCATCAAAGTAAGGTGGCATCTTTCTCATCAATGTTTCAAATAAATAGGATGAAATGACCTCACTCCTAGAATTAAAGTAAAACTACAGAATTTATTTCAAGGAAATAGAATTCTTACGGGGGTATTGGTACAACCAATCGTTGGTTGTCTGTATTAGGATTTAAACCCAATGGAGATGAAATTATGGCTTTCTCCAACTCTTTTAGGGCCTGCAAGATCAGTCAACCTCAACTATCCAATTTAGCCAGATAACCTGAAAACTGAATAAAGGCACTGATCTGAGTGAAGTTATAACATAATACATTTGGGTCATACGGAGTCACTGAAAGGGTTTTTGGGTCTAACACCGAGACAACTGCCATCCTGTTAAGGGGTGTCTTAACACCAAAATGTTCGACCATAATGTGGTCAAGCATCCCTACAAATGCATTTCATAAAGGGTCAGCGTACTAAAAAACCTCCTGTTATTGTTAAAAGAAGTATGGCATAGGGCTTCCGCTGATGAATTGATGGTTATAAGCAAATGCACCAATACAATGACCACGTAGCAAGACATTATCGTACCTACTGACGCCCTTCCTGTTCGCAATTTAGACAATTCACGTGACAGCGCATCAACAGCTGACTCCATTTGAGAGATTGAAGTAGCTTTAACGTTAGCCCCTAAGTTTGCATCTTCCTCTGTGTCCCCATGATCATCCTCGAGCTCCTCCTCATTTTCATATTGCTCCTCTTGTAAAAAAAAAAATCCAAAGTAGAGTAAATCAATTCCATCTATATAAGATCAGAAGCTATAATCATACAGAAACAATCAAATACCCATTGAAGAAAGATTAACTGGGCTAAAATTTATAAAAAATTGTCCCCTTTTCAGTGGCCGAAACCCAGATTTTTTTACAGCATCAAACAAGTGACAAAAACATGATAAAACTAACTTAAAAAGTAAGAAATTTTACATTTTAGTTAAAACAATTTCAAGAATTCCAAAAATAATGGATATAGAATGTCATGTTAATTTCCATCTCCAAAAGTTATATGACATCATAGTCTAATATTGTATGCTTTAATGCATTAAAAAAAATATTCTCTTTTAAAAGCCCAAAATAGAAATATCATATAAATAATTACACGAGAACAAGAAACGTGTCCTAATTAATTGGTTTAGTACTAAATTAGAAAGCATACAAAAAATCTCGAATATTAACACTACAATTGCGTCTGCACCCAGACGAGATGACCTTAATATTATTTAGAACTCAACAAACACAATCAATATTCAACATAACAAACTAATCAACTTATCATATCAAATTTAAAAATTATATCAAAAATCGAGCTTGTAATTTCCAGAAAAATAAATAAATGATGATAATTAAAAATCTTAAATTGAAAACTCAGCTGGACATACAAACCAAAAACATTAAAATGAAAACAATAAAAGAATAGATAATAGCAATGCCAATTGAAGCTCATTTTTGAATCAATATTCATAATTAAGCAAATAAAGAACTATTAAAAACAATCACCCCTAGTAAAAATATATTCAGATTTTCATATCAAAATCCAAAGTCCTAATACAATAACAACCGTCAAACCATCAATAACTCAAAAATCCCAACTTCATTTTACCAAAAAAAAAAAGGGTACTTCAGACATCAGGAAGCCAAAAAACTAGAATTCTCGTTAATCTTTTTTCATGGAAAAAGATCATTGAAATCTCAGAAAAAATAACTCATATACCTAGTATTGTCTATTTGAGAGGAAGGAGATACTATAAGCAGTATTAAAAGCAGAGTATATTCAATTCAAAAGTCAAATGTAAGTACAAAAACTTAAAATTTCTATGGTATCCTCAGACACGATAATCGTGAAAAATATATGAAATGATGAAATATTTTATTATGGACATGTAGGAATTAAAGGGAGTTGAGAGCCTGAATGATTTTGGGTTTTGGTTTTGCATTAAAATAGATAATGGGATTACAGAGGATAGAGACACATAACAGGAGGTGACTAAAATTTCATATTTGGGTTGGGCAGCCAATTAGTACAGTATAATTTTTATTTTTATTTTACCAATTGTGCCCTGGGCTAAAGAGGCTCCATAGTAGATAGCACTCGTTTATCCATTCTTCCACTAAATTCCATTATTCCTCAAGCCCTTCAAGTTTGATAATTCAAACATAAACAAGTACACAAGCAAAATACCCACTGATTGGTAAATTAATTCATAGAGGCATGGGGCAACCAACAAATTCAGTAAGATCGTCGCTATCTACCCTGCGAGTTCAATCCAAATACAAACCAGTGTGCTAAGAAATCAAAAAAGGAAGAGAAAAGAGAGAACTGATTTGTTGTTTCCTTCAATTGGGATGCCTCTTCGAGATTCAAATAAAGAAAAAAATGACTACCTTTTTGCATTTACAATAAACTCTACGATTTCTAAGCTTGAATTTAACTTCTTTGGCTTAAACTAAGCTATTAGTAATTCCAAAATAAACTAGTACACTAGAAAAATACATACTAATATGAAAATTAATTCAATAAGATCATGGTACTAAACCGCACGATCAATTCATACAAAGTAGTGTTGAGTCCAAAAATGCAAAAATACAAGAGAGAGAGACATTACTGATTGGTTGTTTCCGTCCTTTGGCGTAGCCTCTTCGAGATTCAAACAGAAGAAAATTCTTAGCCGTAGCGTTCAGAAAGCTGCTAACTGTGGCAGATTGTTGGGTATTATAAGGAGAAGTGGAAATTAAGTAAGAAAGGTAGTGGTGGGATTGAAGAGAGCTGGTTCGAAGTGCAAATGAGATGTGGCGATAAGAAAGTAGTGCTCTTCTAAGTGAGATCGCCATTGCTTCACCTCGATTCGATTCAGGGTTTATGTGCAAATTTGCAGGCTCCTTTTATTTTCTTTAGGGTTTATTCGGAGGAGAAGAAACAGTTACGAATAAAAACGTATCTTTTTTTCACGTTGCTTTCATATTTCAAATTTGAAGACAACACGCGTATTCACTATTCTGAAACAAGCCCAACATAAGGTTAGGCCCATATATCAGAAATGGGCTCTCTCTCTAGGTTTAACAGGCCCAAAAACTTCCGAATGCTGCCATTGTCGTCTACCTCATCTGCACACTGTCTGAGAAAGATTATGACGGCAATAGCTCAGTCATTCAATGGCAATCTGAAGGTAAGTTATCTATTCTTGTTGATTTTTATGGTTTTGTTCTCATTTCACTTTTTAGCTTAATTTTTAGTATTCCTTATCGTTATTCTGAAGAGTATAATATGAAAAATTCTATTGATGCAGTGAGGTCTTTGATTTAATAGTTCTTTGTGAAATGTAATAGAAAAAATTTGTATTTCAAATTGTGCTCTTCGTGTTTTCAATTTGTTATTTCCATTACAAATCGCCATCAAGTATTCATGGATTTTTTTTCCCCTTCTTTATTATTAAATTTAGTAATACTCAAATCAGGGTTAATCCATGAGGGATAATTCAATAATGAGAAAGATTAACAATAAATCGGGATGTGCTGTTTCAGGCCAGCATGAAACAGCACACATGCTGGCGATATATATGCAGTGAAATCAATTCTTGTGGTGTGTAGTAACTGATATATGACTGGAGAGTGCAATATTGCTACATGATTTTTAACTTCTTTTTTTTCTTTCTTTTTTAATGTTATCTAGTGCTGTGCCAATCCTGCCGTGCCATTTAAACACACAAATCCGTAGCAGGCTAATTGTGCAGCAAAATATGTATCAAAATATAAGTTCAGGTTAATTGGGGTTGGGGCTATCTGATAAGAGAAAATTTTGTTAATCTTTTTTCCTGGAGGATCAATTGTATTTTTTGAATAGGGGATTTGATTGGTCTTTTGTTTCTTTAGCTCTTTTTGTCTGTCTAAATGTTAATCAGCCATCCGCAATTTTGGAAATTGCTAGTTACACAATTAGAAGACCTTTTGCAATTGTTTCATTTGCCAGGTGGCTTCAACTGTAAAGCAGTAGCCGAAATGGAAACTGCTTGAAAAAGAAATGACTGGCAATTCGGTAGGCTAAAGTCCTTTAGAAGTGGCTTTTATTTGGTAGCTTAAGCTCTTGTATTTTCTTAAACAACTAAAACTATTTTTCTGTCATGTTGTTGCTTGTGGATTTCGTCTTTGTTTTTTAGCAATATTATTAAAATCGAAGCAGCGAGCCTTTAATACCATTTCACAGTTTTAGCAATGTTATAAAACCTTGAAATTATTCGGCTTTAGCATTGTGGGTTGCATATGAAATGTTTCTTAGCAATGTTATTTAAAAATTCACTTGAATTCTTCATCTTCACACCAGTAACGACTTCTACAGCATTTCATGAGAAATCTTCAGGATAGTGGACTCTGACGTGGTATAGTTTTATTCATTCTTGGGATTTTTGAAATGGAATATAGTTTGGTTCCTGCCTCTTGAGCTGAACCATTTATGCAGTAGAGTGGAAGGAAAATGAAGGGGCAAAGAAAGTGAATAAGGGGAAGAAAAGAGAATCTGGCGATGGGTATGGGGCATAAAAACGAAAGAGAAAATGGGTTATGTGTGGCTGAGATTTATTTGCTTCAGAGAGGGAGTTCTCTTTTCAACAAATATGAAGTCATCAATAATAGCATGTAATAATGTGGTACAAATAATGTGGTACAAGGATACAGAGGAAAATGAAGAAGGTTCTTGAGCTGCAAACAACGAAAAATTAATGATTGAAAATTGTACGTTTTTAAATTTTTTTAATTAATAAAGGGAAAATTTTAAGTATATAATGTTGTTATAATATAATTAACATCACAACTCATTATTTGAATATTTACACCATTTTATTTTGTTATTGATGAATCGTAAACTTATATTTTTATAAAGTATAGTATGTAAATATATATATTAAATTATTTATATTGTACTTCTAGTACGACTCCAGTTGTACCCTTTAACCCTTATCGTGTACCTTTTCCAGCTCAATGACCAAGTCGGGTTTAAAAACATTGTTTTTTTGTGTCATTTTGAAGTTTATACTATACACTTATATGATTTCTGAGCAGAATATATTCATTAATCTCGCAGAAAGCAGTAGCTGGACTGAGACGAATTAATTTGGAAGGCTTGAAATGGAGAGTGTTTGATGCAGAAGGACAGGTTTATACACCTATACCTGGAAGTCTGGTTCAACACGGACCACCATATTTTACTAGTCGTGAATATTCTGTGAATGATGGTGATTTACTCTTTGATTAGGTCCTCGGGAGGCTAGCATCACAAATATCGACTGTGGTTCAGGGCAAGGATAAGCCTACATATACACCCAATCATGATGAAGGGGATATGTGCATTGTAATCAATGCAAAAGATGTATGTGTCACTGGGAGGAAACTAACTAATAAGTTCTACCGTTGGCATACTGGGTACTTACCATTTCTCATTTATCATCCGTTAATTTACATTTAGTTACATGAACTTGTCTGGGTACTATGCTGTTGAGTACTGATTTGGTGCTATATGAAATATAAAAGCTTACATAGATGGCTATGATTCTACTGTGCAAATTCTAGATTTTCGACACAAAATAATTTTAATTATGGGACCTGTTATCACACGAGTAAACCTTTGTCCTTGTAGATTTATTGGCCACCTCAAGGAAAGGAGTTTGAAAGACCAGATGGTCAAAGATCCTACTGAAGTAATCCGCAAAGCTGTGCTGCGCATGCTTCCTAGAAACAAATTACGTGATGTGAGTTGGTACTTTTGAGCACATTTTTCTTCTCCTATCACAATAAATACTCAAGGCTGCTAGTGTATTTCAATAATAGTTTTCTCAAGTCTAAACATGATTTCTTAAAAGTTACTTTTTTATTTTTTTAATGGGGATGGGGAGTAGATATGGTCACTGAAATTGCAAGTCCTAGATCGATTGTGATCCTTATTTTACATGGAGTGTATGATTGAAGTTGTTAAATTTCAAAATATCCACAAATAATTATCTACTGATATTTGAAATGTTATTTTTGATATATTACAAGAAGGCTTTCTCTAAGTTACGAATAATTGTGTGTTCAATTGTACAACACTGTTTAATAATCCTTAATGGTCATTACTCGAGCCTAAAAACCAAAGTTGTTCAGTAGTTTTATTGAATGATTTCCCTCAACATTACTTTTTCCGTGTAGGATAGAGATAGAAAATTGAGGATATTTGCTGGCAGTGAGCACCCTTTTGGTGACAGGCCACTTGAACCTTATGAGATGCCTCCTCGACAAGTGCGTGAAATGCGGCCCCGTGCAAGACGAGCTATGATACGAGCTCAGAAGAAAGCCGAACAACAAGAACAAGGTGTTAGCACATATACAAGAAAAGACAAAAGGTGGGAAGAGGTAGATGCAGAAGTTGGTGAATTAGAGTAAATTGTGGTTTTTCAAGTGATTTTGATTAAACTTTGACCTTTACTTGCCATGGAATTCTTGGTTGGCTAGTGTCTGGAAGTGCTATTTTCGTTTGCATGTATTGTTTTTGAATGTTGTAATGTGGTAGTAGATTGAATTCTGATGTTTTATTAGCTAGTTTAGATTTAATTAAAGTAAGTTCTCTTGGTAGGAAAAAGAGATTAAAAAATCATGTTTGACTCGTTCTTTATCTGAAGCTCGTGATTTGGTTTTGATAGCAAGTAGGGGAAACAATTTTTAATTGTGGTGTGATTTGGTTTCGATAGCAAGTAGAGGAAAACAATTTTTAATTGTTGGTATAAAAAATAAAGCAGCTGAGTGGTGGAAGGTGGCAAACGAGCCGAGCGGCT
>CAIGRN010018788.1:0-18289 GCA_903798345.1 Fraxinus anomala
GGTGATGGATGGAGAGGTAAATGGCGAAGTTGAGTGACTACCATGAAGCACAATGAAGTTCGGTGAGCAGTCCGTGACCATAGTATAAGTTCAGTGATTTTTGAAACAATTCAGCTTTCATTAATTAAAATTTTAATTACATTTTTAAAAAAATCACTATTTTAAAACATATTTTCCCTTGAATTTTCACTAAAATGGGATCCAAACAAGTGTTATATCCCAACACTCAAAAACTAATTTTCATTCAAGTAAAGTTACTTATCATCATGATGATAAAATATCGATGATGTGTCAATCTATTATTTCACATTTCTCTTTCTCTCCTCTATTTTCATAAAAATTGAAATGTCCAATTTCAATATTGCACATAAATTGTCATTATCACATATATTTCATAATCACAATGATTAATATCTTTATCTTTTCAAAATTGTATTTCTATTTTTAAGCATGGATCCTAATTACCCAAAAAGAGGTGGCTCCCACACCTTTCTCCACGTGCTGCCAACAATCTCTAAAAATCCAATCTTTTCTCTCGCCCAATCCATTGCCACCACCCAAAAATATCTTTTCACTTTTACCATAAAAAATCAGAAACCCTAGTAACTCTGCATCCTCAAGAACCGATTCGCCGACACTCGAACAACGGTACAGCTTCAATTGTCCCATTTCTATCCCAAGAAATAAAATACAAAGCTATAGTTTATATTACTGTAATTCTTCTGTAGATATCTGTTTCACAGATCGTATTTTGCTCACAGTTAACAATGTACACTAGTTTTACTTCATTTTTTTTTTTTTTTTTAAATTTAGCGTTTTCGAGTTTCGATTTTGTCAATTTCAGGATTATTTTTTGACTTTTGATGGGATGAGTAATTTTTTGATTTATTTTGATGATTTTTTTCCTTTTCATAAGGATTTATGATGGCGGACGAGACGATGATCAACGGCGAATACTCTGATGATCGGACGGTGGAAATTACTGGGGAAGCCACTGGGGATGAAGCTTCGTCTAAAATTTCAGCTCTCAGCCAAAAGATCGATGGACTTGAGCAGGAAAATGAGAAGATAATTTCCGAGAACAAGAAGTACAAGGAGAGGATTGAGGAATTGAAGGCCTCTGTTAAGGATTCGGATGCAAAAAATATGGAGTTGAAAAAACAGGTTGAAAGTTCTGAATCTGAGAACAAGGCTCTTGGGGCGGTGGCGGCTCGAGCTGCGGAGCTTGAAGCCGAAGTGGCACGTTTGCAGCACGACTTGGTATCTGCAATGAGTGATTTGCAAGAATCAAATGTTGAGTTATCAGAGGTGAAAAAGAACTTGGAGGAAATAAAAGGACGGGATAAGGAGAAGGATGTTAAGCTGGCGGCAATTGAGAAGGAGAGGGTTTTGTTGATGGTTAAATTCAGGGAATTGGAGCAGAATAAGAGTGATTTTAGGAATGAAATGGAAGGGAAGGAAGAGGATATTCGAAATTTGAAGAAGAAAGTTGAGGAATTGGAGGCTGTGGTGGGAAAGAATGAGGGATTGGAGAAGTTGAAAAATGAGTTGGAAAAGAAGGTTGAGGAAATGGAAAGGAAAATTGGAGTTTTGGAGAGTAAATTGGATGAGGAAGTGAAGGCGAAGGAAATGTTGATCATGGAAGGTGTTAATGGAGGTATTAATAGGGAGATTGTGGTCAACAATGAAAAAAAGGGCTTGATTGGTGGTCTAAAGGAAATGGATTGGGCGGTAATGGCGGGATCAGCTGTTGCTGCTGCTTCGGTGTTAGGTGTTGCCTGCTACTTTCGACACGTCTCTAGTAAGCACTAAGCAATGATAGGATGCATGCAAACATGCAGGAGTTAGAGGTTAGGAGAGCTTTATTCTAACCCAAGAAAAAAGAGTTTTCAATTTTGATAAGTTATATTTCTTTTGTTTGTTTGGGTTTCTATTTCTGAGTATGGTGATTTTACTTGATAACAGTGGTAACTTTTTAATAATATTATTGTTGGCTAGTACTGGAACAATATAGGTTTCGTTTAGAAGCCTTCAAGCCGGGGAATATAGTGTGGTGATTATTGTGAATATAACTTACTGAATTTGGATATTATGAAATAAAAAATATGGGGAATGATTTATGAGTTTGGACTGCTCACTGCTTGAAATTTGGATATGTTTCTATGGATGTCACCTTCATATTTTATTATGGTGCTCTATTTATGGTTTACGGTTGTTTCACAACATCATAATGGTATGATTAGTGCAGATTTATCATTGTTGTGTTTTGAGATCCATCCTTGCTTTTATGAAAAGAGGAAAATTTGTTTGGAACTTCATGTGGTACTTCTTAGGAAAATATTGACACATTCTCCAAATAAGTTGAGTCAGGTAATATATATTATGTATAAATAGTATTAATTGTTATGATCTTCTTTTGAATTCCGCGTTAAGGGAGTTTGGCTTTCTTTTCTGATTATGGCAGTTCTCACGTTAACTTTATTATCTTGTGAACATAATGGGCTTGCTAGAAGACGGTGCTTGAATTTCCGAGGAAGTTTAATGTGTGAATTTTATAATTTTTTGGCTTTCTCCGAATCTCATTGCACCTTTTATCAGCAAATGTTTTCAGTAATTGAAACACAGTTCTTTCTGTGCTATATGTTTAATCCTTGCATGAAGATCGCTGATACACATTTGCTTCCATTTGGTTTGGGGAATAAGCCTTGAGGTGTTTCATTTTTAGATGATCCGATTTGTATTGGTCTTTTTACTCTGGTTGAATTCCTGTATATTATTCTGAAGTTATTGATTGGAGTTTCTTTTCTTTGTCTGGTTGCTAAGGGCATTCAAAGATCTGGTCTTGGATTTTTTTTTATTATATGATGGATAATTGGTTTTTAAATGAGTGGAGCATTGTGCTTGTCCAACTTAGGTGTTCAAGTTTTGTAGCATTTTTTTGGGACTAATCGTCCAATATAATTTGAGTTGAGGCAACAGCCAACAATCATCCATTTCATTGATGCTCTACTCTGTCTATTTAAACATCATTTTTAGCACACTGCATTGAGTACATTATATTTAGTTATTGCAATGATCTGTGATCAGAGAATTATTAGTTCTATATAATGAAGAAATTATTTGTGATTGTGCTAAATCCTAGTAAGCTTTGTGGTTTACAAATGACTATAGGTTTTCTAAACTAGGAATTTAACACACTGATATGCTAAATATATTCACAACAGTTTTTAATAACTACATCACGTTTATGTTGCATGAAAGGTCCATAACCTTTACTCATTATTGTATTTCATCGCATTCTTATTTTCAAATTAAAATAGTTTCTGCTTAAAAAATTTCGTTAAGATTGAGTAAAAATACTTATTTATCCTTCATATTTTAAATAAGCCAAAAAAAAAATTAAAATGAAATGCGAGTAAATATTTGTCCATTATCTTAAAGTATGCTAAAAATATTTTTGGACGAAAACAATGATTAAAGTCGATTTGCTTGTTAATGAAAGGTTTGATAATAATGGGACGAAACAAAAAGTTAAGGATATAAATGTGAAATGAATAAAGGTTAAGTACCTTCAATGCAATTAAAATGTGGTGTTATAAAAAGATGAAGTGTAACTATACCCACCCGTGTAAAGTTCTTGAAATACACCACAGCTACTTCTGTACATTTCAGGGAAGGAGAGAAAGATCTCAACTTTCTTTCATTTAATACAAAGCATTACAACCACGAAAATGATATAACAAATGCTACTCATCATTGTGCTCAATAAACCACCAACAGCAATCTTTTTGAAGTCCAAGCTTTATTCACAATTTTAGCTGTAGGCTCCTTTCAAGCATTTTCTATGTTCTGCGATGACACGGAAGGAAAATGTTAGGAGGAAGAAAATTTTGAACTGAACTGTATGTGGATGATCTTATCAAATGATATGCTGTTATTATGTCATATGCAGTTGTGTTAGAAACTTAGAACTCTCATGGATTCTTTCATTTGAAGACCTGGTCAAAAGGAGTATGCTTATTCATGGCAAAATTTACAGAAAAGCATGTGTGAAATTCTGAGGAAGAGAGGAAATATGGTACATATATAGTACTCGTAATTCATTGTCTTTAGTTATTGTGTTCAAGTAATTTTGAAAATGAACTTGAAGGTTTCATTGAAGATTATCTGGCATAGGTACTTACTCGTAATAACTGTTCTTAACCTTTGAGAACATCAAACAAACTGCAGTAGTTCATCCAAGAAGCTCGGACTCGTGGAGTTGCAGCAGCAAAATGGCTGCTAAATGTTTTTGAGGGAGGGAGTAGTTAGTTGATGCAGCTTTCCTGAAAAAGCAGTAATTATATACTAAAACGAAACAACCAGTGCATGTTTGGTCTAGTTCTGTTCAATCATCTTTACTGAATATGCCATCAGTGGCTAACCAAATGAATTCAGTACCTGAATCATCTATGATCCTGCTGCTAACGTATACTGGTAGTGGCAAACTGGCATCATTTTCATCTGATGTTGGCAATTTGGTTCCCTCAGTTCCCTTCCATGGTGATTCAATTAGAGCATCTGAAACCTGATCATTCTTTTGCTCAGATTCTTGATAAATTTGCATCTTTTCTAACAGAGGAAGCCCTCGAATTCATCAAAGATGCCTGTGGATAAGAGAAAAGCACCATTTTCTCAACTTCTTCTTCCACTTGAGCAATGTAAGATGAATCTGTTATATTCTTCACCAAGTCCCCTTTGAGTGAATTCTTCCACAAAAAGCTTGACAGCCGAAAGCCTGGTTTCGAGAACAGAGTTGCGTTCCTCGGTTTCTTCATCTTGCTCAGGTTCAGAACTTATCTTTTCTACTTCAACCGCTTTTGATTTCCTCTTGAGGGATGTTCTCTGCCTTAGAATTCCCGGACTCCTCCATTGCCAATAATAATTGCTTCCTTTTCACTCGGTTTTCTCTCTTTATTTCGATGCTAGTACAGATGATTAAGTTCTCTCTCCCAAGTATTTGGAAAAAAAATATATATATATATAATTTAAACCGTATAAGATTCTCCATATGAGTGGACAGAAGGATGAAACGAAGGAAAGTGAGGTTAGTACATTTGAGTTAGAATATTAGGGGAGGAAACATCGTCACTTGGTCGTTTATTATCTTCTTGTTCTTGTTTGATTTTTTCCTTGTGCTCTGGTCCGTGATGGTTTCGTGCTGCTTGCTTTCTAAGAGTATGTTTGGGGGAGACTTCATTTCCAACCTCACATTCTGTGGGATTCATACAATTTTTTACTTTTTAACATTTTTTAAAAAATTCCTTTTTTGCTTAAAAAATCTCTCCCAGAGAAGCTCTAATTTGCATCAGATTTAATCGTTTCGGTTAGCCCCACACCACACCGAGACTAAAAGAATGACCAGTGAATTTATTACAAATTTGAGAGAGAGAGAGAGATTGCTCATGCACAGTTTGAACACATTCGTCTTATCTTCTGTTTTCTTGCATTCAAGATTGGCGTTTGACCAACTGTAGCACTGTTTTTCCCGTGTTCTGAATCAAGTAATTTCTCCTCTTCTGTCACTGTGTTTGGTTTAATTTTGGAATGGTGAGACCTGAAGACCTCTGTCTTTCTATCGTATGCATGATTTGACTGTTAAGTCTATGCATCATTCAACAATTTTAAAGAAGAAAAAAGTTTTAAAAGTGGTTCACTACGATCAAACGCTGCATGTCAAATATAAACCAAATGGTCGACTCGTGAACGGGCTTTTGACAATAGTATTTTTTATGAGTGGACCTAAGTCCAAACAAATTGAAGGTCGAGAATAAGAAGCCACACTCCTAATCCTATCCCTCTTTTCAAAAACAAACCTTAATAATTTTGTAACTCAGAAATATTTAAAACGTTACTCAATCCGATGATGTGAATTTAATAGTTAAATCGTGTGTAAAGTTCTCTCTTTTCATTTATGAATTTAAATTAAATGTTGCACATTGTAATGACAAATGCTAACAATATTCATGTCCAAAAGCCTCATTATTGTTTTAGTTCTTTGTTAGTCCTTTTAACTTCGACATCTTTGAGTCGGGATCCCAACAAGAAGCACTAGGGCCTACAAAAATGTGCGGTCAAAGATAGGTCAATTGTGAGCCCTACACCTAATGAGCAAATAAGTTATTTGACTTATCTTTTAACGTAAACTCCGAAGCGTATAAGATGAGAGCTTATTTACCAAACATGGCTTTACTTATACGGTTTAGTTATAGACTTATTTGCCAAACATGATTAATCAGTTTAAAATTATTGTATAACTAACTTTTAGTGTTTATGTCAATATCCACGATGGCCGATGAGGAAAAAGAAAAATGGAGGGCACATGGTTTTCAAACTTGACATGCACTAACTCGAAATAATAGTTCACGCTAACTCGGGGATTGAACCGATGAATCAATTCCTCTTAAATATAACAAAATATATGTTTAATTATAAAAAGTAATAATAATTATCATTTACTAAATTAATCCTTTGGTTAATGGGTGTGGATTTAATAGTAGACTAAACCAAAAGAACGGTTCAAACCAAATCGATGGTCGGGTAATGGGTTTTCCGGTTCAGGGCGATCCGGGTTTTAAAAGACTGCTTTAACGTGACACCTGCAACTGCAAGCTCATCCAAAAGAGTAAAAACAGGGCATTTTAAAAGAATTTCAGTTTCAACTTTTACCCTTTATCCTTACACTTATCCTTGACCTATTCTCTGTGCACAGCCTTCCTCTTCCTCGTAATTCGTGTCCACCCCAAGAACAAACAAAAACTCATCAGTTACAGATAGGGGCTGAGTATGAAGGAGAGACAAAGGGCTTTTCGGCTAGCATTCTGTGGGAGAAAGTTCTTTTGAACCAATACTACTGTAGTATTTATATTGCATTATTTAGCTCTTGCATCTTTACTCTGTATTGAACAAACGCCTCTTTCAGCTGATGGCTATGGCATTGCATGCTGCTGTACACGTTTTGGGCACATGGGTTTTGTTCCTAAATCCCAGAGGTAAAATTTACGAAATTAAGGGGGTTTTGTTTTTTGTTTTACATTTTTAATGGCTTTTGTTTGGTGCAATGAATGATAGATATTTTGTTCCATTTTCCTTTGTTAATCTGTTTTGGAAACATGGATTTTGCTATGGAAAGGCCAAAATCTCAAGTCAATTAGTTGCCCTTCTTTTATTTTATCAGGTCATTCATCGATTTCATTGTTTTGCGTATCATTTTCCTCGAATGGCTCATTTGTGTTTCTTTTTTATGATTCTGATTCTTGTCGAAATGCATTCTGGATGGAGAGAATGTTTTTGAGTTTTGGCCAAAAGAAACATTAATAACTCGGTAAATCATGAGAAATTACCTGTTTCTTGTGCTCATGTAGTCATGGACTGATTCATGTTTCTTTTGGAAAACGTTGAAGAAATTCGAGACGTGGCTGCTAAACAATTTGAAATTTGAAACATTTTTTGTAAAAGAATAATTGAATATTTCTGTAGATAGAAGAGGTTAAAGATTGTGATGAAATGTCTCGTCAAAATTAAAGAAGAACATTTGCAAGATGGGAGAAAAATGACATTTTCATTTTCAGTTTTTTTTAAATGGAAGAGTTTTGATGTTGAGGAATTATCAGTATTCTTCTCTTGAAATTTAGGAGTTGGTTGCTTGAATTTTTAACTAGAAACTCACCTATACAGTCTCAAATTATTTCAAATGGATTTATCTTATTCGCCATGCCATTTTGAGTTATAAAATGGATCCCAGTAACATTCTTGACCCACATATTCATTACTACAATTATAACACACTTTCCTGAAAACATGGTGCCTAGCAAAGTACATTCAACACCAAAAGGCATGAAAATGAGAAGAAAAAATGACAATAAAAAGGTCGTCGCAACTTACGATTATTATTGCACAAAATTAGCTGATTTTGGTTTAGTGGTTAGTTCATAATTAAGAGGGAAGCTGCTAATATTAATAACATATCTTTCTTTCTTTGTAACATTACACCCTAAGTATGGGACAATGCAAAAGTCTTGCTGCCTTGTTACTCTTTCCTTACATCACGCTTGATTTAATCTCACTCTTTCTGTTCAGGCCCAGAAACGGCTGCAATGCTCACCTCGGAGATTCGGATCTGTTCAAGTTTTGAAGATGAATGAATTAGTACTTTGCTAAAGCATGTAGATTGTTAAATATATAATTATTGTAGTCGGGAATGAAGCCATTGGTCCGCAAAGAATCATTTATCAACATCTGTAACGTATTGACGATTCCCATAATGGGATTGACGTGAAACTAAATCTTGATTTTGGAGTTTTTGTGGATTCTGAAGATTCCATTTTTTATATTTTTGATATTTGATGTCTATGAATTACTTTTGTGATTTCCATATTATTCTCGCGCCAATTCCTTGTTATCATAGAGCATTGAGGTTTCGGTGCCTGCTATAGTAAATGGATACTGGTGCTCGTATGGATAACTTTTCTGTTTGCGGTTTAAGTCATCTTTTCTTCTAATTTAGTGCCTGATTATCGATGTCCTCGTTAAAAGTTCAGCAAAATATGCATTTGTTCTGATGCACGGTTTCATAGTGCATTGCTCACAATGTAGAGAAAAGAATCTTGTTATTTGTTGCAGTATATAATAAGAGAATGCATTTGTCATATTGGACTTGAATATTTGCTGGAGTGCATGAGCCTTTTTAACCGGACACTTGCAGCAATTTTTCCTCTCGATTCTCAGTACCAACAACTTGGAATCAGGAGATAAATATGAGGATCTGTTTTTCTGTTTCCAAATCGACGCAATGAATTTTGAGTTGGTAAGTAATCAACATCCACCATTTCTTACAAATTTTCACAAAAACAATGTATCTTATATTTAACATTTTATTTTAGACAAGAATCAGAATTTTTACATAAAGGGATAAATAAAACTTTAAAATTTACAAAAAGGTTCCATTGCCGGGAATCGAACCCGGGTCTCCTGGGTGAAAGCCAGATATCCTAACCGCTGGACGACAATGGAATTGATGTCTAACTTCTTGTAATATAGTTATATAAACTTGAAAGTGGTAAAGATATGTCACCTTAAAAGGAACTATAAACATCAAATAAAATCACTGAATATAGAGATTTGGGCAAAGAAGAGGCTCTACTAGTTGTGGTAAAGAGTTAAAGTTATCACATGACGTATCGTCCAATTTGAAAATTGAAAATCCCATTGACTTGTGATTTACTCAATCTGGAAAGAAATTATAACAAGAAACAACAATATATTTACTTCTTATTCGTTGAATCTGTTATAATAACCGTCCTGATATTGAATTTGAAAGGGGTATTGTTCCGGTGATTAAAAAAATTACCAAAATCATAAAAAAGGGCAAAAAAAAAACTGAGATGAACCGAACGGCTGTTTTAATTAAGACATACCTGACCGGTTCTTAATTTTACATTCAACTGGCTATCTGGTCTGTAATTATCAGCCTCTAAATTTTAAAAAATAAAACAATTGCACCATTACTCCCCAAACTATGAACCATGTGTAATTCCATGCCCAACCTTTTTCGACTGAATATGTTTAACGCCTGTGGACACTGCAGCAACGACTTTATGCGATACTCCCGCCTCAACCCAAAACTGATGTATGGGAAGGGCATGCTCAAAACCTCTGTATACCCTTTCCCGCCACCCTCAATCCACCCATTCCTTCTCCACAACCGTCATCTCCGCCGCCTCACAAGATTTCATATCCCTATGCTCCAAAGGCCATCTCAAACAAGCCTTCACCACCTATTTCTCCCACATTTGGTCAGACCCACCTCTCTTCTCCCACCTCCTCAAAGAATGCATCGAACGCCACTCTTTCCCTCTTGCCCAACAGCTCCATTCCCTCATAATAACTGCCGGGTGTTCTCGGGACCGCTTCATTGCCAACCATTTAATGAGTGCTTATTCAAAATTGGGCCATTTGAAAAGAGCTGTAAAAGTGTTTGATAAAATGCCTAACAGAAATGTTATGTCCTTTAACATTTTGATTGGTGGGTATATACAGAGTGGGGAGTTGGATTATGCGATTGAGCTTTTTGAACAAATGATTGAGCGGAATGTGGCCACTTGGAATGCGATTATTACGGGTATGGTTCAGTTTGAGTTTAACGAGGAGGGGCTGAGTTTGTTCTCGAGAATGCACTCTCTTGGATTTTTGCCTGATTACTATGCTCTAGGGAGTGCGTTGAGAGGCTGCGCCGGATTGAAGAATTTGAGTAGGGGGAGTCAGATTCATGGGTATTCAGTGAGATCGGGGTTGGAGTTTGATTTGGTTGTTGGAAGTTCGTTGGCTCATATGTATATGAAGTGTGGTAGCTTGAGAGAAGGCGAGAGAGTGATTCAGTCTATGCCAGTTCATAACATTGTTGCTTTTAATACACTTATCGCTGGCAAATCGCAGAATGGGTGTTCCGAAGGTGCTTTGAATCAGTACAAGATAATGAAAATGGCTGGCTTTAAGCCGGATAAAATCACGTTGGTGAGCATTATCAGTTCATGTTCTGAGCTAGCAACACTCGGACAAGGCCTGCAGGTTCATGCTGAGGCGATAAAAGCCAGGGCCGCGTTGGATATTTCAGTTGTTAGTTCATTAGTTAGCATGTATTCACGGTGTGGGTGTTTAGACGATGCTGTGAAAGTTTTTGACCAGAGGGAGGGAGCTGAAAATGATCTTGTTTTGTGGAGTTCAATGATTTCTGCTTATGGGTTTCATGGGAAAGGAAAGGAGGCCATTGAAGCGTTTAACAGGATGGAGCATGAAGGATTGAAACCAAATGAAGTTACTTTCTTGAGTTTGCTCTATGCTTGTAGTCATTGCGGATTGAAAGATGAAGGGCTTCAATATTTCGACTTGATGGTGAAGAAGTATGGACTGGAGCCTGGGTTAGAACACTATACCTGTGTGGTTGATCTCCTTGGTAGAGCAGGCTGTTTGGCAGAGGCAGAAAGTCTGATCAGATCCATGCCAGTAAAGCCTGATACTGTTACATGGAAAACTTTACTATCAGCTTGTAAAATCCATAAGAATGCAGACCTGTCTAGAAGAATCACTGAGGAAATTCTTAAAATGGATCCTCAAGATTCAGCTTCTTATGTGCTGCTTTCAAATATCCAAGCTTCTGCTAAAAGATGGCATGATGTTTCAGAGATGAGAAAAGCAATGAGGGAAAGGATGGTCAAGAAAGAGCCGGGGATAAGCTGGTTTGAGCTGAAGAATGAAATTCACCATTTTGTTATGGGTGATAAATCTCACCCTCAGTGTGAAAAGATCCACTTGTATTTGAAAGAACTGACTGACGAACTGAAGTTGCATGGTTATGTGCCCGATTTAGGTGCTGTTTTGCATGACATGGATGTAGAGGAAAAGGAGTATAACTTAGCACATCACAGTGAAAAACTGGCTATTGCTTTTGCTCTGATGAATGCACCGCAGGGTGTTCCAATTAGGATAATGAAGAATTTGCGGATCTGCAGTGATTGTCATGTTGTTATGAAGTACATCTCCAAGGTTAAAATCAGAGAAATTGTTTTACGGGATGCTAGTAGGTTTCACCATTTCAAAAATGGAAAATGTTCTTGTGGGGATTACTGGTGAGGTGAGGTGAGTATCTCTGTTTTAAAGTAGATGGTACTAATTATATACACCTTACTTATAAGCTGTAGTGATGAATCATCACAAGAGGGGATAACAATTCAATTGATGTCATACTTAAAATTTCTTTCTGATTTTCCAATTATTACTGACAGTTTTATGATAGATTTTCTTTTCCTTTTTGCTCAGTTTTAAACAGGACAGATATCTCTTATCAAACATTCAATATACGGCATCCACTTTATTTTCATATTGCATATACTGGTCATGAGTTGGAAAGCAACCTTTTAATGGCACTAAAAGAAGGTTTGGCCCATGACATGCCATACTGCTCTTGTTACCTTAAATAATCTAATATGATGGCACTAAATAGATAAATTGCCTTCTCATTATGCTTTTTCAGAAATATTCCAGTCGAATTGATTGTTAGAACGTAAAAGCGAGAACTGAGATTTATGGTTGCTCGCCCTTTCATAAGAGGAGGAGAACCACAGCACTGGACGATAACTGAAACCAGGGCCTGCTTCATAATGTTCCTTATTCTCCCTTCCTTTCCAACTTCTGTTTTCCTCAGCTGCTGGTGCCTGGCTTTAAATTCTACCTTAAATCTACCATATCCTCAAAGTGGCAACAATGATGCAGACAATATTATTATTGCAGGAAGTAATGCAACACGATAAAAATTGTTGGTTTTGTTTGTCGACTTTACTGTAGATAGCTGAGTATTACTTGTTTTCAGCCATCATTGGTCAGGTAATCACACTGTAGTTTAGTCATTAAACGTATATATTTAATCCAAGAGAACGCGATGTTACAGCTGACAAGAGAAGGTTTGGTGCTATGATATACTCTGCCAATGTAGTTGCCCAATCACTATTTTGAATCCATTCAGGCAACTCGGCCTGAATCTAGTCTGTCTTGAACTTCATTGCCCTGTTGGTCTACTTTCAATCAACACCAGCTATTGAGTTAATGTTACTTGTTTAAATGTATTGGATATGGGCCTGCATTGCCAAATATCGAGAATGTATAGCAATGTAAACAGGCCTGCCTTGGAACTGCTCAGTGTTGCAGTCTTTTTCAGATTCTTGAGCCGGTCTTTTTGCCTGGTCACTGCCCACAGGGGACTTGGCCTTCTTCTCCAGTCACAGGCCTCTCCATCTCTTTCTTAAATGAAGGCTTGGAACCCTATACGTATACAAGTACAACAAGGCGCTTGATGGTACGACCGCAAAACCTTCAATCTCACCTCTTGAGTGTATATTAAAGGTATAGATCTCCAGAGAGGCATGAAGTCCAACATCAGGTATTGCAAAGGTAATAACTTCTGTTCCGTTGGCATTTTAACTATTGTAACTCTCATTTAGTGCTTGTGGAAAACAGAAATTGGCGATTGCATAGGCTATATCCAGCAACTGTCACGAGTAGCTGAAGCATCAGTTTGAAGGTAAAAAGCGGGCTTTGCTTGGAGTCGATGATATGAACATTTTTGAAAGTCGTCAATTTGAATCTTTTAGCTATAGAGCACATGCTCAAGAAGCATCCGAGTTGGCAAGGACAGGTGTTATTATGACAGAATCTTATAAATATGATATGAAAAAGGCTAAAGAGCCCGGGATCTCCTTTGCGGGGCAAACAAATGGGCCCGTTTGAACCACAATATTATAGAATGAGAATGAAAAATATAACCGTTATTAGACCCACACAAGAAATAAAAATTCAAAATTGACGGTTTGATGTAATAGGTAACGACAATATTATTCATTTTTATGGATGAAAAATAAGAAACAAACAGGGGCTCAGTAAAACACTCCTGTAATATTTTGAATTTTTCTATAAGAAATTGGATTTAATAATATCTTTTATAGGAGGGGAAAGCTCATTATTTTAAGTACTCCGCCCATTTTCTCCTGTTCACATGGAACGCGAACATGATTGATATACTGAACTGTGCATGATTAAAGAACCAATTTACAAGTTGATTCTGCACATTTTTAGTTCTTTGGTTATTTCAAGTACCTTTGTTTCCTATGTAACAACATAAGAAAATTTCAAGCAATTGTAATTAGAGTATCCATCCACCAATTCCAACAGTTACAATTTTATATGTCCTAAAACAATGTCATCCTTCTTGATTCCAGCAAGAGTAATACTAAGTTGTTAATATTGTCACTGCATTGACTCAGGCTAGAGCACCCAGCCATAAATGGCACTGGAATCTTAAGCTGAAATGGATGAGTTCCTGTTTCTCACTTTCATTTCGTTCCCGGTTCACACAAACTATCGCAATTAACAAGACCGATACAAAGTCTATTCAGACGGGGTTAAAGAATGAAAAAATGAGAGAGAACAAGAAGGAAAAGAGAAAGCAGGAGTCTTCATTCCCTCGAACCTATATTCTAACACCCCATGTAAGCATATATATTCCATCAGCCCATTTCAACAAAGAATGAAATAAATCCAAACAAAACAAAGAAACCCGACTACATTTTTAGACGGAGATATCAGATTCGTTGTCAGATGAGACTGGAGAATCAGAAGCTTCAGCAACAGATTCAAGCATGCTTACCACCTCAGATGTATCGTCCAAATAATATTTGGCTTTGCTGGGTTTCTGCCCTACTGTACAAGCAAATACTTCGGTGTTGTAAGGAAGGGTACGTCTAGACACTGCAGAACCAATTATTTCAAACATATCCTCATCAGATCTGTCATCACCAATACACAGCACGAAATCAGCCTGTTTCCCCTTCTCAGCCATTGATGAGAAGATTTTTTCTGCAACTATTCCTTTGCTAACACCCTGGAAGGAAATAAGAAACGACAGCCTTCATTTTATTAATGGACTTTCAAGGCGATCAAAATCAACATTTGTATAGAATATGACCAACAAAAAAACTAACAACTAAAACCCCAGGGTATAACTAAAAATTGGAAAATGAAAAAGCTTCTAATTGTAGAGACTTCGAAATTGATACCTCATAAGAATTCCAATCAAAAGTGAAAGCAGTGGAAAACTAATTTTATGTGATAAAAGTTTGTCCAAAAAAAAGGTGGCTAACGAAATGAAATTGCAACCATCTTAGGAACACATGAAGGAAACAATTTATGATATGGGGCAGTATCAAGCGCAAGAGATAGAATATATGCGAACTACAGCAGTAGAAATATATAGCTGACATGCAAATAGAGATTATAAAACGTGCCTGAGGCTTGACTTCTACAATGAATTGCCCGCTCTTCACTGCAACAGGTTCATTTGCTAAAACGCTCTCTAGATGGTCCAAAATCTCTTTTGCCTGAGCAAAACCAAACCCGAGATCTGCATCCTGATAATGCCAGACTAGAGCACTTTCCTTTCGTTCTATTTCAGAACCATCGGTAGCCTCAGTATATGATTTCATAACAGGTTCAGCGAGCTGCATCCACCCAAATTCAGAAGTCTGGCCATATGTTTCCCAATCTTCATGTTGTGGCCACCTGTGAAATTCTATGATTATAATCCAGCAAACATTTACAACGCAAATCAAAGAGAGAGGGGGGAGGGTGGTGGGAATTTATGATAGAGGCCTAGTCAAGGGGCCAAAGTTACTAAATGCCTCGAACATTTTAAGTGCAAAAAGCCTCTTATATTTTAAAAAGTCTAAAATACTCTTCTATTTTGTGTAGTTCAACAGACTTCCGTTAAACAGACTGCAGTATGTTAACGAAGTCGGTTTAACAGGATGTAGTCTGTTAATGACGGATTGTCAGCCTCAATGGGAAAAGAAAATGGAACACCTAACAACGCATCTTCACAAACCAAGAACTACGAGATCACCATTTTCATTATGAGGTGAAGGATAAATCGTACCATTCGAGCTCTTTTTTTTTCATGCTTTTCCCGGAGGTCTGGAGAAAACTGCAATCAAGAGGATTTCCCTAATCCTCCCTTCCTGAAAGGAAGAGCGTGAACTCACATTATTATTAAAAATTATTCACTTTTATGTAAAAAAATATTAAAAAATAAAAATACTACTGACAAGACAAAAAATACTTATAAAATGTAAAAAGTTACTTGTAAGTAAAAAAAATCTCTTAAAAGTTATTTAAAAGTAAAAAAAATAACTTATAACTGTAAAAGTTACTTATAAGTAAAAAATATTAACTTAAAATTTTAAATAAATATTTAAATTTATTTAATTTTTCAAATTAAATATTAACTTATATGTAAAAAAAAATTATCTATAAGTAAAATATCACTTATGAGTAAAAAAAATATTTCATATAAAAGAAAATTTTACTAAGGGATATGTACGTAATTTTATTCTTTTAAAAAACTTTTAGAATATGTGGATAATTAACTATCAAGCATAAATTGGACAATTTTAAAAATCACTACTAAAACATATCAAAATCAATATGCTTATAAACACTCATAATTGATACTTTAAAAAACTCTTATAACTGGTACGACGAAAATCTCAAGCAGGCCCTAAAGGTTCTTTCGGTGCACATTTATCAACAGTTTAAGACCTCCAACTACATTTTTTTTTAAAGGTTTGGGACTTCTTATACAAATTATCCTTTTTTAGTTATTAAGCGTTAATGACCAGTTTACATTTTTCAAAAGTGGTCAAATTATGGTCAAACTGTGACTTTTGGTCAATTAACGATTTTTTTTTATGAAAACCATTCATTAGTCCTTCAACTGCACAAGTTTGAAAGGTGTGGGATCAGCACCGATACAAATTAGAAGTTAGGATAAAACCTACAAAAATTTGAAAAATTTAGGATCGATGTGGCAAGTTCAAATCCAATTTAATAAGGTTTGAAGATCTCCACGATAGAATACAAGGCCCTTATTTATGATTTGTCTTAATATAAGTGTTTTATCTTTTAAAAATAATATTGGACCGTGTTAAAAATAGTAAAAGTTATTTTTACAGCAAAAGGGGAAGTATTATCAAAATAACTTATTTATTTTCTTACTTTGAACTTGACTTACAAGATGACAAAATACAATAATTAAGACTATTAAAGGGATCTGTGAAACATACTTGCATGCTTCTAATGAAAATTCACATTGCAAAACTTATTTGAAATCACCAAAACGAGGTTGAATTACTTGCATTTTGTTTGCTTGTCTTCTCCACTGCTTTGTACTCACTTCTTAGTCGAAAATTCGATCACAAAGGAAGGAATTTGATAGCAACAATTCAAGAACCAATTTAGAGATGATATTTTTCTAAAATCAAGCCACCACCCACATGTATTTTTCTCTCTTGAATTTCATACGAATTTTGTGTGTATCATTTGTTATTTTTGGTGGAAGTTGTATATGGAAGTTGTGGGTTGTGAGGAGTTGAGTTTCAAATTCAATTTTCTCATCTTCCTCAACTTCTCCCTCCAATAACACTCTCATATAATCCGGGTCGGGTCGGGTCGGGTCAACCCACATGGACGACCCATTTTCTTCCAACATCTTCCACTCGCACATGATGAGTTTGACCTGATTCTACTATAATATTAATTATATTTATCTCAACGTCTCTAAGTTCATACAGGTAAATGGATCGTGCGACCCGTGGGTTAATTTAAGAGCACACAACACTATACACCTGTTAGGAATATATTGTAGCTCTAAAAGGGGAAATATATTTCTCGTTATACCCTAGACATATTTTGTAANTATAATATTAATTATATTTATCTCAACGTCTCTAAGTTCATACAGGTAAATGGATCGTGCGACCCGTGGGTTAATTTAAGAGCACACAACACTATACACCTGTTAGGAATATATTGTAGCTCTAAAAGGGGAAATATATTTCTCGTTATACCCTAGACATATTTTGTAACATCGGATTGAGTATTTTTGATCCCTCAATTTATTTTAGAACATCCTCAATCTTCTCATTTATATTGTATTCACAATTGTGTCACAAAAACTCAAATGATTAATACAATAGTCCGGTCAGTGAATACAAGTTGAGGTGTTAGATAAAATAGTCTTCCTTTCCTACTTGAATCCTTTCATTTCAAGTCAAACGCTTCCTAGACACGTTCCATCAAATCAAATCAACCATAGTTATTGGCAACATGCTAAAATAGCAACACTGAAATAAAATTTCGAGAAACAGTCAAAAGTCATAAGGGTATATGAGTGAGGCCATATGTGCCTCAGAGACTCACACAATGAAGAAACAAGGATCAATTCTTTCATTTCTCATTGGTCGTTAAAGCACATGTGATATGAAACACGTGCTACGATGTTTTCTCTCTTTCTCAGGGCGTATGTCTAATCTTACAAATAAAATACACCGTATAGATTATTGTTCAGATATTCCTCAATATCTAACATGAGTTCTCCTTATATATATATTCCTCTAGGCAATCTCAATCGAAAACTTGATCTGGCTATAGAACAGGTCTTACGGATAGTAAAACAAAATCCATACCGATTACTTGTTGTAATCTCATCTTGATATCTCATCAAGGTGACTGGATTATGTATTCAATATGATCATTGTGTCTCATCTCAGCACACCTCAAAGTGTCTGAGGCGATTATTTGTGTGAGTGAACCAATCTCAACCTGTTTGACAGACTTTTTGTGTGCATATTCAAAGGTAATCCAAAAAACA